>OY769908.1:17603478-17660668 GCA_963669185.1 Dyspetes luteomarginatus | reverse complement strand
TGTTGCTTTTTTATACGTTACGTCTTTGCTATACTCATGGTGAATGTTTAGTGAGTGTGCGTGGGCCTTTCGGTAAAGTGTACGAGAAAGGGGGCTAAAAGGTACTTCATATATCATATCGGAGATTTCTCAACTTCAATATTTGTGTATCGAGTTATAATTTGACGATGTGCCAGATTATGGTACTCCAAGTGTACTCGTACGTTAAGATGATCTCTGATATATTTTTTGTGTCTCACTCGCTCCTCCGCGAGCACCACTAATGCCATCTCTTTTGCACTTACGTCTGTTATTATTAATTAATAAATTTGAGCTCAAGAAAAGTTGTCAAGTTTTCCCCCAAACGAACAAATAAATTGAACTACAACCCTCCTCCCTTTATCCCATAAATTTATTGAATAATTTTTTTTCTTTTCAATCATTTGACGTTTACATTTTCATTCCTGAGAAAATATTTGAACATTTTTTTCAACTTTATTTCGCCAAATTGGAAATTTCGTCGGTATAATTTCGAAAAGAGTCATCGTCTTTCGGCAAATCGTTATAAATAAAAAATATCACCTGTTTGAAAATTTATTTTCGTAAAAATATTCACTCACGATATTTCGTGAAATATTTTTAATCACAGTAAATTTATTCGATTTTTTTATACTTCCTGTACTTACTATTCTTATGGATTATGCACTGAGTATTGGCACAAATCGCTAAAACTCAAACTCTCCTCTAGTATATTTCTTGCATTGTTTTTCCAAGCTGGCCGACTCTCTTGGTCTCGCGATAAGAAAAATCGTTCTATGACGGATTGTCCCACTTTTTTTCTTACGAGAGTGACACTCTTGCGATTACGTATAATGCAGACTTTACGCACTTTTAGTTTCGTAATAATGGCCGAATTCGTACGAATAATCAAAAATTAAAATTAAAAAAATTCCGTTGCAATGAAAAATAAATATTGTAATAAATTTTTCTTTAATATTATCGTTATTAAACTTTATTGTATTTTTGTTATATAATTTTAACATGGATACTATTTTGTACGAAAATCGACCGTAATTCCATAGCCTCGAGGTTTTACCGACCTTCTTCTAGTTTTATCATAATTGAGTGAAATCGAATCAAATTGTCGAGAGAAAGACAGAGAGAGAGAGAGAGCGAGATAAATAGATCTAGCATGTGGCTGTATACCATGTGGCCCCGAGAGCCTTGGCCAATCTAACGAAAAGAGTTACGTGGGTGTGATGACAATTCTAACGGGGGCCTTTTGCTCTCACTTGCTGCTGCGTTATTGCTGCACTTTTCTCTCTCCCTTCCTCTCTCTCTCTCTCTTATTGGGTAACTGCGGCTTGGGCCTTGACTTTTTGCTTGATCCTCCCCCACCTCTCGATTATCTACACTGAGAGAGAGCCTAGAAAACCGTCTATACAAATTTATATTATATATATAACTCGTGATAAAAATATATATACATATATATATATATATATTTCTATTCGTTTTTTGTCAATAAAATTTCAGCGCAATATTTCGCCGTCCCTCTCTCACGAGGGACTCGTGCACAAATAATAATAATCAAAGTGATATCAACCGTACACAACACCTTCGATATTCCCTTGAAGTTTCCTTGTATCGATTTCAACATATCGAACTGACCGATCTGATTGCCAGCCGAGAAAGCGATGAAAACGAAAAAACCGACACTTTTGGCCCACTGCTAGACTGTAACGTGACAAGATATCTCTGTTCGTATCTATAAGAGTATTATGGAAAAAAACGTGAAAACGGCTAGTCAATTTTCTGACGCTCATCCGATATCGAGGAACGATAATGATCAAATTTTTCGTCGAAATAATACGAGACAATTTTCTACATATGTTAGGGGGGAAAGATCTTTAAAAGCTTAAAAGCCCCAAGAAGGTTAAGGAACGTCAAGCCTTTCAAAAAAGCCTCAGTCGTTATTTTGTTGTTTTTTTTTTTTCATTTTACGATAATTAATGTTTTTTTTTTCATTCAATTTTCACGTTTTATCACTATTTTTAATAATAAAATATCGAGAATCCCTCAGATTAATATTAATTATATTTATATTTTGTATATAGGCCTCTTGCGTAACATACATACGCGTTGAAAATGTGTCTGTGTAATACGCGTGTATGTACACAAAAATCACAGCCGTATATTTTTCCGACAAATAATCATAAAATTCATTCATCAAAAACACACATAGAGTTACGTTTGAAAAGCAAATAAAACTTGCTTGATTCGACGAAATTTTTTGTTTTTATTCTCACGATATCAAAAAGTCTCCAGATTTTTGGATAAGCGATATGAAAATTCTGATGAATCAGTCAAGATCTGCTTCGCCAAAATTGTTTATTTTTTTTCGATAAGAAATCAACGAACCTTGAAGCTGGCTGATGGTTTTTCCCAACTGGCGAACAACTCATGAGCGCAGTTCAGTTTTTTTGTCTTTTCGAGGTTCTCGAAAGTGAAAAATTTGTACGATCGTGACGTGTGAAACCGTCACGAGGGCATCGTGGTTTGATAAATTATTCTTAAAGGGAGCCAGGGTTGGGGGGGGGGGGGGTAAGAGAGAGGGAGAAATAGCTCATTGTACACGCGAGATGAGAAGACACCCGAGATTAAATGTGAATCTTACGAGTCTATCAATTGAGAAATCGCCTCTGGAAAATATCGATAGAAAAATTTTAACCGAAACTCGAATTAAATTCTCCATGATCGAACTTAACGATATTCCATCGATAGTGTTCAAATATATTTATACGATATGGTTTTATGTATAGCCAACGTTTTAGTATGCCCAGCGAGAATTTTTCGTACGCGTGTGCGCGAACGAGTCCGTGACAGTTTTCGTAGCTATGCGTGTGCATGCGTGCGAGCCTATCTAGAACGCGCACGCATTGCGAAATTGGGTCGACAGAAATTCAACGCAGCGCGAGCTTATGCTCATGGGAGAGAGAGGAAGAGAGAGAGAGAGAGAGAGAGAGAGAGAAAAAGGCACACAGAGAGTCTGCTTGCCGGTGCACCGATCTTATACGGTTGTCAAGCTATACTTTGCCTTTTAATGCGTTTATATATTTGAGTATTGTATACAAAAAATTATACATATATACATACATATACGATATTACATATAACGAGGCCCAAAATGTATTTTTTTACCTCCAAGAAGCATTAAAATATGTGAAAAAGTTTCGTTGCATAAAAATTGATAACGAGAATTCCGAAAGATACGCACTGAATAATTACATTCTGTTTACGAGTCAATTAAAAAATCGTAACAGTTCGAACAAAATATTTAGTTGAAGTTTTTTTTTTATCCATCCTATTAAATATATTTTTTTTTGACAGTTATAGTTCGATATGAAGGAAAGCTCACGAGATATATTTATTTTAAAAGTTAAACAAGAAGAAAATTAAAGTGAGACGAAAAAAAAAAAATGATGTCAACATCGAAGTCAGAGGATATCTGAGATTTAATTAAAATTATTTGTATGCGAGTTGAGTAAAAAATAATCCAAGATCGATCAACCAAAGAACTAAAGCCACTGGCATGATCTTAGACTTATGATCGTACCGAGTTAAAGTCCATATATTCTCGTTTATTTTCATCAGCAGTATAAATAATTGGTTTTTATAGAAATGTTAACGATTAGATTGTATCAATTATTAATATTTTCTCATCAAATTAGTAATTCACATGATCGCGAGTTATTCGCGATTGAACTCATCCAATATAAGAACTCGGATAAATCTCGTCTTCGTCGTATTGTGAAATCTTTCATCGAGATGAGAGCTCGCTTGATAGAGATCGTTGGATGTCTCATTTTTTTTTTCTCCTGATCTCTTGATAAAGTTCTAACGACCAATATGCAAATTTTTCTGCTAAAATTGTACATTTTCATTTTTTAAATGACTTGAGATTTGGAGATAATTTCGGAATACGAAAAGACCAAACGTCATATAGACAAAATGACAAAATGGGTACATGTGTAAGTCCACAATACTCGGTCCCCTCATCTCTGGCATAACACTTTCGAGATTGAGTCAGGCTCTCAGTCCCGCTGGACCGATGAGAATTTCAATTTCGCGTTACGCAATAATCGACAGCAATAGCAGTAACAAGAGAGAGAGAGAGAGAGAGAGAGAGAGAGAGAGAGAGAGAGAGACGTAAAGAATGTTCGGTGAAAACTTGGATCACCCAATGCAATTGAACCTTTTGGAAAAAATATTTTGTTGATGCGCTGTCGGGGCATCATTATCGCACCCCACAGGGACCTCTACGGCATATCGTGGCATATAAAAACATTTCACCAACCAACTTGGCTGATGCAGATGATGGTTAATGCATGTAATTGAGAGGCGCACTTGTAACGAATAATAATCGCGCCGAAAGTGAAACGAGACGGTACGAGAGGATATTATAGTCAAAGTGTATATATATATATATATATGTAGAATGTGTTGGGAGCTAAAAATATCGAAACCTGTAATTTTATCTTTACTCGTTTTGAACGCATCATTTTTTCGCTTAATGAATTGTGCAAGAGCCACTGCGATGGCCGGTATATTTTATTTTACAAAGGTGCCGATAATCGACAAAATGCAAATGAATTTATATTCCTCTTTTCTATGATATTTGCATATCAAAGAATATTTATTAAGCTTTCTTTTTTCAAGGTTTTATATATATATATATATTTCGATAAATTTTTATCGTCTTATTTCCATATTCATATAGCTATATATATATATATATATATGGATTATGATCAATGAAACGAGAATTTCACTGGGAAATTGACAAGTTAAAGGTTTTTTTTTCTCATATGAAATATATTTTTCATCGATCGTTTTATTTTAGTATCGTGTGGTGGTGCGATAACGTAATTTAATCGAGGCGAGAAAGGTTTCTCGATATTGAGCGTCATTGTATCCTCCAATGTACCATAAAACTTGTGCACCACAATTTTGAGGTATATATATATATATATGGACATTTTTACATTTGCACTTTTACGCTCGCGTATTTTACGAACATGTGTCAACGTTGAGGGATCGTTGAGAGCGTGCGAGATGGCAAAAGAATAAGAGGAGGAAGAAGAAGAAGAGGTGGAGGAAGAAATAAAAGAGCGCAACACGCAAAATAGAAGGAAAACTCCCATTGGAGAAACAGAAAGAGTGCGTCGTTAAAAACCCCGTATAGCCTCGGCCAACTTGGGAGAGGTGCTAGCTCGGCTAGCAGTGTTTTTCGCTGCTACATAGAAGATCTAACTGACGTGGCTGTAAAAGACGCCTCGCCTTCGCGGTTGCTCCAAATAGGAAATTTATTTTGTCCGCATGTATATAGGGAAAAAAAGAATTTTAATTTTCTTTTTTTTAAATACTTTTTCGAGCAGAGAATATTTTTTATTCATATCAGCACGAAATAAGCAAAAATAAAAAATTGGGAATATAACAAAACGTCCAATATAATAAAAGATTATTGAACAATCTCAAAATTAAATTCTTTTCATTACTGCAGAGTACCTGAAGTAACTGAATAAGTTCAAATTTAGAATACATTTTTTTAATACTTTACAGAAACGAACTTTGTATTAATAATACGCGATCATTAAAATATATATTTCTTTTATTTCGTTGCATAGTTTAAATATTTATAATATATATGAATAATTAATAATTTAATCCACTTTTCTCAGTTATTACACATTTAACAAATTCCCTCCACGACGTAACAACGAATAAAGGGGCAATTCAATTTACCAGCGAAAATTGCGAGTTTTCCAAACTGTTGCATCGAAACTCTTTATTGGGCCCAATAAAATGTCCGAAAATTTTGCCTGTCGGTCTCTTAATCGCTTTACCACCGAAAAGGATGCAAGACTTTGTGCGCTGTGACAAAAAAAAAAAAAAAAAAAAAACAAGAGGAACGAAAGGTTTGGTGAAAACCGGAAAGCAAATGGCCTTGCAAACCCTTTTTTTTTGTATTCTCAGTCCTCCGCAAAGTTTTCGAAACGTTGAAAGCCGAAGGCATGGCTAGTCTCTCACTTTTATAAACATGGTATGTAATATCCGTGTAGAATATATATATGTATATATATTTATGTATATATATGTATATATATATATATATATATATATATATATATATATATTTAAATATATATACGTATATATATTTTTTTTCTCAACTAGCTCAAAGTACCGACATTATGACTTTACGAGCCTTCACGAACATTGTTGAATATTTATTCCGGAAGGGGTTGGTAGAGCATTTCCCCCTTTCTTATTTTTTTCTCTCTTTTCTTCCCCTGAACTTCTCTCGGTCAGCCGGTCTCTCGCTACAATGACGGGAGATTATGAGTTTTTACGCTCACAATCCTTTCTTTCACGACTCTATTCTTCCCTTTTTTTTTTTTGCCTCGCTTTACGTTTCCCTTTTCACTTCACCCTACGTAAGGATTGCGTCTTCTCTTGACGACCTCGAGAGAGCCCAAAGGGCTAGAGAGTTGTGGCCATTTTTTTTTTTTGCTTCTTCTCCTCCTGGTTTCCCAAGTCCTCCCTCTGCTCTCTCTCTGTAAGCCCTCGAGAGACGCAAAATGGTCTGCTCGAAAAGGGCACGCGATGAAGGGCGGAAAAGGAAATGGCTCGCTAGTTTTTTTTTTTTTGGTTCTCTCGCTTTTGCTCTTTTCTCGTTGTCGCGACGAGGCAAAAACAGGGCAGCCTCAACGACTCTCTCTCTCTCTCTCTTTCTCTCGTTCTCTCTCTCTCTCTCTCTCTCTCTCTCTCTCTCTCGCTCTCTCTCGCTCTCTCTCCGGCTCTTTCTAACGTACTACACAACTATAATACTTCATCTTTTTTTTCTAGCAATTTTTTTGTCGTCTCTCGCTATGTAGCCCGGCAAGGACCGCGCCCGTTTCTCTTATCCTTGAGGCGAGCGTGAGCTCGAGCTCGCAAGGGGATTAGAAATTGGCCTTCGACGTCGCGCTTTTATAACGCTCATGGCTCCTTTGCTCTCTCTCTCTCTCTCTCTCTCTCTCTCTCTCTCTCTTTCCCTATCTCTCGCTCTCTCTTGTTCGGCTTGTCTCATTGCCCAACGAATGGGAAGAAATAGATATTATATATATATATATAACGATTTATACAGCGGTAGATTGAAAAAGGAAGAGATCAAGACTCTCGAAGAATTTGAACAACGAAATATATTACGTGGCAGAAAATACGAGAGCTGGTTTTATTACGCATTAACGCGAGCTCCGAAAATGATCCTTGAGAGAAGACCGAAAATCTCAATGGCAAATGAGACGACGATTTTGTGAACTTTGACAGCTCGATTTCCTCCTCGCTTCCCTGTGAGAATGGGCAACTTCAACACACGCTGAGAAGGCAAATTAATGATTTTTTTTTTGCTCTCCCTTTTCAATGAGAGACAGCCAAAAAATTGTAGTTTAAAAAAAAAACTTCGTTAAAACTCCACATCTCTTCGAAGGTCACATGTGCTCACCAGCATAAGATTGACATGCCCTTGACGTTGAATACGCGTTTTTTTTTATTACGCGGAGGTAATAAGGGTCAAGAATTTTTCTTTATCTCTTTTTTTCGTTACTTCGTGTGGAACTTTTTATGAAAAATCAACTTGTCCACGAATCATTAAAATTTCAACCAGGATCTTTAACAGATTATTATGAAAATACATAACCTAAACTGGTTGTAAATATTTTTTGGCATTGTCCGAAAATTGGTGAAAATTTGAGAAAAATAAAACTGTCGTTCGTACTTTTCAAGATCTCGACAGGCATTTTGAAATATTTTTGCGTTTTTTGTTTTTTTTTTTGTTTTTTTATAAGAAAATTGTATTAGGAAATGAGCGATGATCATTTATTACAAGCAATGCTGAGGTATTACGTCTTTTTTTTCTTCCTTCCTTTTTTTTCTTCTTCTTCTTCTTCTTCTTCGTCACTTGTTCGTCTGTATACGTTTATGAAATATGGACAATTCCATTGAGCATCATCAGCGTTGTGAGAGCTAGTGTAAAGTGTCGTAAAATTCTTTGTATATATTTTGAGGACGCGAAACGCAAGAGTTAGAGATTAGTTCTAAGCTTCTCTGTCGCAAAGAGTTTACTAGGCAAAATAGCTGCTGCGGCGAAAAGATCGAAGGACATTTTCTCTCGGCACAGAAATGAGACTGGAAAATTTTCCATTATTTCTCATTCTGCATTCGCTCCAAGCTAGCTCGCTTTTGTCGATAATACTTTGCAATTCTCGTATACACGTGGACTCAACATTTTTACGACGATGCACTCATGAATATTTTATTTTTCTAGCAACGGACTCGTATGTGGAAAGATTTATTCCAAAAGAGTTAAAATACCCGAGAAGAAAGAAGGGTTGTATAATTTTTGAATAAAAACAATCAAAAGTCATTTTGAAAAATTTTCTTATTGTTTGAATACAGAATGAAAAAAATACGATGTTTCTCATTTCTACGAGTTTCCACTTGGAAATTTATTAAGGGTACTCGAGAGACTTAAATTTAGCTAAAGGTTTATTTAAAAAAAATATATATATATATTGCAAATTGAAATTGATCAACTGCAATATTAAAATGGAGTTGAAATAAATGGCTCGATAAATTGTGTTAGAAAAAAAATGTAAAGGCAGGCAAATTATCCGAGTATCCTTCGAAGCTATCAATTTGGAGAATTTCTCTATCGACTATAAAAATTTCAGAGTTTTGTGTCGAAAAATCGCAAAAAAAAAACAAAACAATTATTTTGACATTAAATTTATACGCAGAGAATAAATTTAAAAAATTACTTTGACTTTCAAACAATTCGTCTGCCAAATATGATTTTATTTTTTCTACGTGAATGATATAAAAAAGTGTGCCAGCTAATCTGGATTTACCTTATTTATTTTATATCGAGAAAAGAAGAGTGGATGAAAAAAACATAAAATAGTTCTTTCAACTATTTCGTACCCACGATTTGCACTATTCTCGTCGCACTGGTTATACATAGTTCCGGAACTCATGAATCTAATAGCAATTGTGAATTGGGAAATGTGCAAAAAATACCATTGATAAGAAAGGGAAAAAAAAAATGATTTATGCCAATATTTTTCAAGAATTAAGAAATTGTCAGGTCGATTTGTATGCGCATTGTAATATCGAAATTGCGGAAACTGACCTCGTAAACCTTGGACGAGATGAGAATATTACAAGAATATTATTACCCAATGGAATATTATACGAACTTCCGGTGTCTCGTAAAACTTTCTATCGCAGCATCGTCAGGCTATATACAGACCATTTTCAATATAGCTATATATATATATATATACGCTCACATTTATTCGACTTTTGCGAATAATGATTTCTTCGTGTTTTATTCTGCAAGATCGCGGATTGCCTTCGTTGAATATTCATTATCAATTCGTTTGTGCATCGTCTAATTTATTTCCTTTTCCTTTTTATTCTTTTTCTTCGCTTCCTCCATTTTTTTTTTTTTTTCATCGATAAGGGATGAAAATATTCGAGACTCGAGGGATTTTTACCAGTGAAACGAGAGTGGCGAAAAGGGGAACGTAAATTGAAAAAACGAGGAAGGGCCTTTCACACCAGAGCGAGAACTCGGCCGATTGACGCGTATAGCGCGTTCTATTTGTAAAATTTCTCTCTCTCTCTCTCTCTCTCTTTCTCTCTGTTGCCTCTTTAGGGGGCAGGGAGGGGAGGGGATAGAGAAATGGGAGCAAGGTCCGGGAGAGTTAGGAAGAGGCTGCTAAGGTGCAATAGATGTGGCTCTTGGCCAACCTCGTTCGTTGGCCAAGTTAACTGACTTAAGTGGGAAAATAGAACGCGCCTGAGTTTATCTCTCGCTCTCGTGATGTTTCGAGATGAGAGTTAACGTGTAACGTTTTTAGGCCCGTGACATATACCTATTATAATAACATTACGTGTCTGTTTACATGTTTATATATTGAAAATAATAAAAACGATCGAGAAAATCGAATCATACGATCTACTAAAATGAACAAAAATTAAAAATAAATAAATATTCGCTCTCATTATTTTCGACATGGGGCAATTTTTTTTTTTTTTCTATTTTAAATATATTTTCATGTCATCTAGCAGGAATTCTGAAGGTGATGCGTTCCGTCACTAAAAAAAAAATAATACAAAAAAAACAAATCATCGAATCAATCAATGCTCAATTTAATAATAATAATGCGGAGGTGATAATTTTCATTGAAATATTACATCGGTTTTCATAGTCTGTCAAATTCGTTCTAAAAAAAAAAATACAAACAAAAAAAACGAATCATCGAATCAATCAATGCTCAATTAAATAATAATAATGTGGAGGTGATAATTTTCATTGAAATATTACATCGGTTTTCATAGTCTGTCAAATTCGTTCTAAAAAAAAAAATACAAACAAAAAAAACGAATCATCGAATCAATCAATGCTCAATTTAATAATAATAATGTGGAGGTGATAATTTTCATTGAAATATTACATCGGTTTTCATAGTCTGTCAAATTCGTTCTAAAAAAAAAAATAGAAACAAAAAAAACAAATCATCGAATCAATCAATGCTCAATTTAATAATAATAATGCGGAGGTGATAATTTTCATTGAAATATTACATCGGTTTTCATAGTCTGTCAAATTCGTTCTAAAAAAAAAAATAGAAACAAAAAAAACAAATCATCGAATCAATCAATGCTCAATTAAATAATAATAATGCGGAGGTGATAATTTTCATTGAAATATTACATCGGTTTTCATAGTCTGTCAAATTCGTTCTAAAAAAAAAAATAGAAACAAAAAAAATAAATCATCGAATCAATCAATGCTCAATTAAATAATAATAATGCGGAGGTGATAATTTTCATTGTAATATTACATCGGTTTTCATAGTCTGTCAAATTCGTTCTAAAAAAAAAATAGAAACAAAAAAAACAAATCATCGAATCAATCAATGCTCAATTTAATAATAATAATGTGGAGATGATAATTTTCATTGAAATATTACATCGGTTTTCATAGTCTATCAAATTCGTTCTAAAAAAAAAATAGAAACAAAAAAAACAAATCATCGAATCAATCAATGCTCAATTTAATAATAATAATGTGGAGATGATAATTTTCATTGAAATATTACATCGGTTTTCATAGTCTGTCAAATTCGTTCTAAAAAAAAAATAGAAACAAAAAAAACAAATCATCGAATCAATCAATGCTCAATTTAATAATAATAATGCGGAGGTGATAATTTTCATTGAAATATTACATCGGTTTTCATAGTCTGTCAAATTCGTTCTAAAAAAAAAAATAGAAACAAAAAAAACAAATCATCGAATCAATCAATGCTCAATTTAATAATAATAATGCGGAGGTGATAATTTTCATTGAAATATTACATCGGTTTTCATAGTCTGTCAAATTCGTTCTAAAAAAAAAAATAGAAACAAAAAAAACAAATCATCGAATCAATCAATGCTCAATTTAATAATAATAATGCGGAGGTGATAATTTTCATTGAAATATTACATCGGTTTTCATAGTCTGTCAAATTCGTTCTAAAAAAAAAAATAGAAACAAAAAAAACAAATCATCGAATCAATCAATGCTCAATTTAATAATAATAATGCGGAGGTGATAATTTTCATTGAAATATTACATCGGTTTTCATAGTCTGTCAAATTCGTTCTAAAAAAAAAATAGAAACAAAAAAAACAAATCATCGAATCAATCAATGCTCAATTTAATAATAATAATGCGGAGGTGATAATTTTCATTGAAATATTACATCGGTTATCATAATCTGTCAAATTCGTCAAGGGGAATTATTATTTTATCCGGACTTTCGAGTTTGCGGAGGTGCCGCCTCAGAAAACGCGGATGAGCAATTCTTCCCGATCTCGTATCTTCGGTTTAAAAACACCACATTCACTTGTATTATATAGCTGTGGGCGTGTGTGCGTGTGCGTATGCGTGCGTGTGTGTGTCGTGCATGCGTGTATACCTGAGTGCGTGCGTGAGTTCGTGCATGCGTGAGTGCGTGTCTGAGTGCGTGCATGCGCGAGTGCGTGCATGCGTGCGTGAGTGCGTGTGTGTGTGTCAATTGGAGTCGATGCTCGTCAGACCTTTTCTATATCTCTTTCTCTCTATATCTCATATCCGATTCTCTAACCCGCATATATATATATATCCTCGAAACTCGATGATTCGTTCCTTCGTATATATATATATATATATATTCGTTCCCCCGTCGCGTCGGTTGGCTAAGAAACGTTTGGTTACTTTACTTTCAATTTCATTTCGTCGGCTCTTACTCGCGAGCTCGCGAGAGCGCGATGCATTACGTAACTTCTCCGTGCCGACCCGACCGAGAGACTCGTGTTGAAATAATGGTGGCCACTCTTATTATTCTTATTATGTACTCTACCTTGCAGGCACCGCCTGCCTTCATTTTACTCGCTCGCTTTTGCTTTTCACTCTTTTGCTTCTATGCCCTCCCCCCTTTTTAGTATTCCAGCTGGATATAATACGAGAGGATACGCGATGAAAAGTATTTGATGATCGGTACATAGCTCAATATCGTCGCTCATTCAGCCATCGCGATGTAGCATGGAAAATTTTTCCACTATCAACAATATTACTGTCCAGTCAATATACAAATCGATCAGTAATTTCTGTATAAAGATTACGACAAATTTATCCATGCATGCAAATACCAATAGAAAATATTTCTCGCATCGAAATTACAGCGATAATCAAAGACGAACAAATGACGAAACATGAGATTTTTTTTTTATCGTATTATATAGCGAATCCCAAAACGTTCATTTTTAGTCTCTCATATATTCTCGACGTGCCTTGTTTTCATACGAGATTCTCAACCGTCCACATTATCCAATTATCAACCAACTACCTATATATATATGCACGACACGAAAACACGCCATTGTGCAATATCACAATGATAAGAGAATCGAAGATCGATCGTTATCAAGGGTATTCGAGCATGTGCGTAAATCGTAAATGTAGAAACAAAATCAATTTAATGCAATATATATTTTTTTTTGAATCTCGCTGACATATATATATGTAGCGAATTATTCGTGTCACTCGAGATATCATGATTCTTGGGGGATAAAAAAGTGAAAGGACCTTTCTTTCTACTCCTATACTCGTTCATCGGGTGGCTCGTTTGTGAATGATTACATAGAGATTCCTCCTATTTATATATATATATATACGAATTCAGACACTCACAGTCCGCATATACGACGAATGTATACGGGCATATAGAAATTTGTAAGCGAATACAAAATTGACAAAAGAGCTCAGCGCCATGAAGAGAGACTTTGAATCACAGAAACGTGGAGATCGAGATAGTCGCGCGTCAACGAGAAAGTTCAGTGTAACAAAGAGAACGATTGTTTGAGAACTTCTCCGAGGTGATCCTCCCTCTGCTTTGCTGGTATATATATATATATATATATATATATAGTGTAAGGTACAAAACTCGAGAACAAAATGTGCTGCTTTACGACGGAGCGTAAGAAAATACGTGCCGCACACATTGGGACACTGACACGTGCAACAGAAATTATACATTACCTTTACGTGCGTGTGTATGTCTGTGTGTATGTGTAATTAGTTTAAAAAAAAAAATATGTTGAGTTAGATTGTGTTTATATGAATATTACGACGATAATATTTAGATCCAGGGACATCCATGAATAATCAATCGGATTTGAATCTAAATATCAGATAAATTACAATCATCATCAATATTATATTTGTTGATGATTAAGTCGATAATGATTTGCGAGTAACCATCCCTGTAACGAATGAGATGAGTTCCTTGCACGCCAAGAACTTTGACAGGGTGGCTAAATTAAGGAGGGTGGGTAAAATTTTTGCATTGAAATGTCACGTTTCTTGTAGACATATTGTGAATTAAGAAGAAGAAGAAGAAGGTGCGGATAAGGTCGAGGAGTGGAGAGAACGATAATCACTGACAGCTAAGGAGCAGCTTTTAATATATATATATATATATATATATATATATATATTCATATCTGATAGTCTTCTCCACTATCATCCCATCCACTTCATACCATCACTATGGCGGATATGGCCTCTCCTCCTCCCACATATCATGCATGTGTCTTTCATATCCATACGTTCCGTCTCGCTCTCTCTCTCTCTCTCTCTCTCTCTTTCTCTGCGCTGCAATGTCGCAACAAGAGAGCCACGGCGTGCTCTCCGTGCGCTCGCTAGCTCTCTGTCGTAATAACTTCTTCAACTCTAAACAACACGCGGCTTCCAATTTCCCTCTCCACACCTCCACTACGAGAGCCGCGAGAGAGAGAGAGAGAGAGAGAGAGAGAGAGAGAGAGAGAGAGAGAGAGAGAGAGAGAGAGAGAGAGAGAGAGAGAGAGAGTGAGGGGCGTCGATGGAGAGAGCACTTTATAGTTTAAAAAAAAACGGGCTTTTGTCCCGCGCTCGTAATATTGCGTGTGAATGCCGACGAGTGTGTGTATACGAATGTGTGTGTATGTGTGTGTGAGAGAGAGAGAGGGGGAGAGAGGGAGAGAGAGAGAGAGAGAGAGAGAGAGAGAGAGAGAGAGAGAGAGAGAGAGAGAGAAAGAGAGAGAGGGGGAAGGGAGGGAGAAAGAGAGAGAGAGGGGGAAGGGAGGGAGAGAAAGAGAGAGAGAGAAAGGAAGACAGACGCACACATCGTGAATACTCAAAAAATACACACGAAGAGAGAGGCGCAATTTTATTTATAGAAAGACACGAGGAGGAAGAAGGCCAAAGCTTAGCGCGAACGAAGAAAGCCCCCCACCCCCGCCTTCCCGCAAAGCCCATTTTCTTCGGCGCTCATAATCTCCCAGGCACTCTCAACATACAAACGCACAAACGCACAAACGCACACACACGTGCGCGAGCGTACACACATATATTTCTCATCGTAACCCGGTCACACGCGCGTGCCTTCTCTCACTCCCCCGCCTTTTCCTCATCCACATGACGCGCATACACATCTAACATTCGAGGTCCCATTCTCGCTTCCACTCCGGCACAAGAATAGGCCATCGATAACGCTTGATTTCCACTACCCCGAGACCTTTTACAATCGATTGTTCTCCGACGACGATATAAGGAAGGAAAAAGAAGATAAATATTTGGAGAAAAAAAAGGTGTAGGAAAAATAGTAGCAAAATATACGAAAAATTTGATTTGATTTCTCATTGATGAATGAAGCTTTTAATTTGTTTATCGACATTTTAAATTTGTCTGGGATGCATGATTGCTCACAGTTGTGATAAGAATTTTTAAAATAATTAAACGATCGATAACATTTTTTTAAGCCTCTTTTTTTTAACGCAAATTATCTCAGGGATGTTCTCAGGATGATTTTTTTTTGCTGTAATTGCAAAAGTTTTCGCTGTGACAGTAAAATTTTTTTGGGGGTGAAATTTTTTGGGGTTAAAACAATAAAATGATCAATCTTGACGTTGAATGGCCGCGATATACGCGTTTAATTATTTTATTGCGAATCGCTGGGGTGTAAATTTTTTCGTGACAGGATGATTCATACGCATGTTTACGCATCTCAAAAAACCACCTCTGCTCCCATCATCATCCGGCATCCCGACTCCTACATGTATCTTAATGCTCCGAGAGCATTTTCTATTAATATAAGTCCAAGTTGTAGAAGATCGCAAAGAAAGTGCGTCCAGCTAGCTCACGATCGCGAGTACGCACATCCGTCATATCTCCTTCTTTCGAAATTATTCGAGGAACGCTGATGATGTCTTCGCTGAGAGGGAAAAGAAGATGGAAAACAGGACGTGGACCCATTTCAACGATTATGCAGCATGAACGATTTTTTTTTTTTTTTTTTTTTCCTCTTTCTCGTTCGATCAAATCCACGAGATTTTCATTGATTCTGTGAACTTTTTTTTTACTTTTTTTATCGTTACTCAAAGTGTCGCAAAGTATCGCTATATGCTCTATATCGTGGAGGAGCACCGAGCTAAAAACGTAAATGATAAAAATATACAAAATTAACCGAGTGAGAGCGCGATTGAATGCTTTTGCTCTTTACTCTGATAATACAACCAAGCTCGACGCATTTTATAATCGTCCGTCAGACGACACGTGTATTAAAACTCGCCACGAAGAGCCTCTCGTGTAGACTTTGCTCGGCTAGACGTTTGGCGAGCGAGACATCAAAATAAGTTGATTTGATTTTTTTTTGCCCCCTTTCCCCCTCCATCCCTCACCATCGGTCTTCTTTTTGTTATCCGAAGGGCACAGACTGTCTTTCCGTACAGACTGAAAAGTGAAACATTGCGATGATAGCAATGACGACCCATTTTCTATTGGACAAAAAATCACACACTGTGATCACATCGAGAGGCTATAAAGAGTCATTGAATATTGCGTGTGTATGTTCGTTTGCTGAGCACGCACAATATTGCTGGAATATTATTGGACGACTAGGACAAGAGAGAGAGAGAGAGAGAGATATTGCTGATCGAGGCCATGTGCGAGACTCACGATAGTGTTGGTCGAGATTAAAATGCCACTATTTTCTTTATTGCTCGTGAAAACATTTAATAAATCATCAAAGTGTGTACTTTACGATAGTAATTTCATATATTTCCGGTCTGGAGAATATATTTATATTGAAATTAAAATTTTCTCAGTACTTAGATTTTTGAATTATGCAACGTACATAAAAATTAACGAAATCAAGGCTGAAGATTATGGTAATGTTTGCTTTAAGTAATATTTGGAGATTGAAAAATATATACGTAGACGTATGAATTTCATGTAGACAGATAGACGAGCATTTACAAGCGATAAGTCAATACTTCAAATCTCGAGACACGTTATTATCATTTATATGCCGAGAGAAATGTCAATATGATGATTGGAAAATAATTTATAGCAAGCCCGGAAGGGTTCCTTTTGGACCGTTAATAATTTTTTCAGTAACGCCTAAAAATATTTTACGTTTGGACTGCCATAAAAAAAAAAAATCTGATAAATCAATAAATGAGAAAATAATAAATAAATAAATAAATTTGGGTTTGAAATAGTTTAACTGAATTGAAGAACGAAGAACTTTGTTCTGCGCTACTACCGAAGTAGCCGTATAACTTGGATGATGGAGGGAAGACTTGTGGGTCTCCAATGCCAATGCAATAAATTCACACGGCCTTTGGTTGCCTTTGAATAATATCTAGATTGGTTTTGAAGGAAGAATTCATTCAAAATGCGAACTACTGACCTTGTTTCCTCAATAGACAGCCAATTTTTCATAGACGATTGAAACCGTTTTGGATGCACTGCGGGAATCTGTGAAAAATGCAAATAGACATGAGAAATGTCCACGAGAATATTGTTGGGCCAGTCGAGGAAAGAGAAGCTGATTGAAGGAATGCAATAAATCAAGGAAGTCGCGTGGCTGCGATCTTTTGGTCTCTCTCTCTCTCTCTCTTTCTCGCTCTTTCACTTGTACTACGTGATGGCCGCCAGAGGATCCGTTGAAGGGCCGGACAAAAGGATTCTTAGCTCGGGGTTTTTGGATGCTTCGCTGCGGGGTGTTAATCGTGTTTTCGTCACAACAGGTACGTCAACAAAGTGGACGTCCAATGTAAATTCTTTGTTAGCTAAACTTGATCATAGGGCACGTGGCTTTTTGAAAAAATAATTTCCACATAAAAAAATACAATTTGGTTTGCACATAAGTACAAAAATAATGGAACGTCGGTCATCATTCGAAGAAGAATAAATAATGAAAAATTTAACCGTTCCAGAGCACGCACCCTCCTTTCGGCCAAACTCGTATTTATTTCCATCGCATCAATATATTAATCAATCTTTCAGTCGAAGGCAGCTCCGAGCTCATATCGCCATTTTGAATTCAAAATGCTCGAGTTAATATGGCTGACAAAAAAAAAAAAAAAAAAAATGTACCAAAGTGATTTAACCGAAACAAAATTTGATATTTTGAAATCATCGATGTTTAGACCACCGGAAAAATTTTGGAATTCGAACGCAGATGGGGTGAAACTTCTAATTAGTAATTCAATGAAGAATAAAAATCAACGACTCGCCAATGGTGGTCCAATTGGTTGGGAAAAAAAAAAAATGGCCGATTGAGTTATTTCATCGTCAGTAAAAATGAGAATAATCCGTGTAGACCAGCTCGGGAAAGTCGTCAGACTGGTGAGAGAATGAGAGGGGAGGAAAAAAAAAAAATAAGCACACGCAGAGAGAAATGCCGGGCAACCCCGTGCGCGGAGTCCACGCGTTCTTCCCGCTGCCGTTTCCCCACCACCGTACATCTCGTCTCGTTTATTTATAACGTTCAGAGACAAACGTTCACGATGTCTGCGAGAGACCGAAGATCGGTGAGCTCACACACGGCTCTCTACTTACTGGTTGCGCACACGCGGTCTACGAATGAGATTCTCGTTTTGTGTACACATTTCCCAGGAGGTGAGGTCTGCTCACAGAGAACACGTTGCCGACGACGACGACGACGACGACGACGCCGAAGACGACGACGACGACGACGACGACGACGACGCGGCAGCTTTCTTCTGACATAACCGAATGAAGGCGCGGGCCGACGTTATGCAATTGGAAAGTGCCCGCCTTACTTTACGTATCGTCTATATAGTCTATATATATATATATATATATATATAAATATCGTATATATGTATATATACACGTATATATATCGTATATATGTATATTTACATATATATATATATACACGAGTACATGTATTTGTACATATGTTTGTAGATATTAACTAAGGAGCCCGAGAGTCTATAAGGCTTGCGCTCAACTACGTGATTGTCCCATTTACCGATTCCCTTAAGCCCAATCGTTTAAAGACCGGTTGTACATCGATTAAAAATTAAAGTCTGGATTATTTTTCGGGACAGTCATTAAGGTGTGATCAAACGGAATCTCGATTGCATTATCTTCGAGTATTATTTCAATTTTATCAATAGGATGATTTTTTTTTTTAAGGATTTTTCACAAATTTATACATGGTAAAGATGTGATTGAAATCGACGTGGGTGAGGCTGATTTGGTCACTGGTTTTTTCTCGATGTGAAATAAAGGAATGATAGATGAGAGAGAGAGAGAGAGAGAGAGAGAGACAGAGAGAGAGAGAGAAACATTCATGGGGTAGAAGGATATAAAAGTTGTATGGCCGACTTTCCGACTCGTGACGAAGCTATTAAAGGGCACTCCCTTCGTCCCTGGATCGGCGATTCTCGACTCTACAATACCTCCTATAAGTCTACGAGGATCTCTCGCTGTTCGAAGGGGCTGTAGATCACTCTGTGACTATCGCTGTGACTGAGGCTGGGAAACTCTTCGTCGTGAAAGAATAACGAGAAAGAGGAGAGAGAGAGAGAGAGAGAGAGAGAGAGAGAGAGAGAGAGAGAGAGAGAGAGAGAGTGAGAAGGAGGGAGGAGGGATAAAAAAAGGAAAAGAGAAACGAAGGAACCAACTGACTATATACATATTTCATTCGAGAACAACGAGATCACACCAACGATTATAAATTGGTTGTTATAGGATTGGCCTTTATTAATTACTCATATCCTCGTATACACATGTAATATGTTACATGCACTAAGCTGGTATGCGTATATATACGTGAAAAAGAGGATTGAATTACAGATGGAAGGATCACACACCAAGTCGATGATAAATCCTCGATCATAAATAATATAGTGAAACAAACAAGGATTGAAAAATTGCAATCGAGGTGCCGATCGAGTTCAGCTCGTTTACTACATTTTTTTTTATTTTTTATTGTTTTTCATCTCTCTGCCCTGCTCCTCATTCTTTATTGAATGCGTACGAAGCTATTGCGTAAAATTTATGCAAGTCCCAAAGCGAGAAAAGCGTTTTCATCCAGAGGCAAGAAATTTATATTTCGATCACAACATTTTTTTTATCATCGAGACAAATTTTAGTCGTTGAAAAAATTTCGAAAACTGTTACTATCGCACGTTGTAATCACAATGATAATAATAAAATAATATATTTTATTTATTATGATTATTAAGACTTCCCATCCAAGATTTAAACTTGCGTCGTCGTGACGAGTACACGTGTGTACTCGTGTGGCTCGACACAGACTATATATATATATATATATATATATATATATATATCTGTGCAATAATACTCTCTTCTCTCACTGCTGTGATGCTGCTGGATGAGAGTTGGACAAACGCGAGTCTGTGTACAGCGAAGGAACGCGCGGGTGCTCGAGCTCGGTGAAAGTGAGTGTACACACTCTGTGGTAATATTACACTCCTGTATATATATATATATATATATATATATTATCTCAACACATCGTCATTCTCTCTGCTTTCCCCCACAAACAGCGTGCCCTCTCGGGCTCTCTTTCTCTTTTTTTTTCCTCTCGTATTCTGCCCGATCTCCCTTAAACGCATGCATTAAATATGGTTATGACACAACGAAATCCTCTCTCGTGTCTTTTCTCTCTCTCTCTTTCTCTCCCTCTCTCTCTCTCTCTATCTTTCCATCTCCCTCTCTTTCACTCTGTCGCAAATGTATATGCGTGTATGCCCCTTAATTTTTAAAGAGCTCTTTTCATTATCTGCAAATTTAATTTCATCTTTCTCTTCGCTCTTCACGAAGCAGTCTGGCTTATCGAATAATCGAAAAAAATTACATTTATATATATTTATATGTAATATATACATATATATAAATATATATATATACGTATATATATATGTCTATTGAAATGATATCGGAATTACCTCGTGAGAAAAGCGAAAATGTATGTTTAGTAAAAGTATAATTTCTGTTGATTATAACTATTATTTAACGATGCCGATGTAAATATCGATGTCGAGAGTTGGCAGGAGAGAAACCGGTTACCACTTTTCTCAATCATAAAGTACTATATATATATATATATATATATATAGGTGGTATTTATATATCTTATATGTAATTGTGTTTGCACATAGGCGTATATGTTACAAGTAAGTTATTACATAGTGATGGTAATGTTTATGAGTTCCAAAATTACCACACAACGAATTAGTTTACTCATTTATTTTCAGTTAAATAATAATATCCTAATTAATGTAATCGACTAATTCTAATATATATATATATATAGATTTTTCGTATAAGATTTGCTTTAATTGGGGTGAAGGAGAGATACTGGGGATAATGAATAATGACGATATAGACGATAACTCAATTCATTGTGTCAATTACACGTGGTATATTAGTATAAAGTATGGAGGCATTACTGCGCGTCAACGAAATGACTTTTTGAGCTTTTGCTATGTACCAAAGAATCATAAAATAAATGGCTGAGCGATTAATTAACCCGGAGTGGTTTTATATTTGCGAGCAGTCCATCCATCCGGACGAAAAAGCGAATAAACGACAAACGAACAAGAAGAGGTAAGGTAGAACAGAATATATATATATATATATAGACGTTTCGCAAACTTTTCCAAGATTATGATACTATTTACCAGATAATATATCTAGATATTCAGCATCGGATAATTGATACAATTGAGTATGAAACTCAACATTATTTTATGATAAAATCATTAAAATAATCTTGTTCACATGATAAAGAATAATTAAAAATAATTGATCATAATTATATATTTGGATAGAAAATTAATTTTAATGGAATCGAAATAATAATATTATAATTATGTAATAACGATTGGCCATCAGTCTTTTTACTAAGTGATCCATCTCTCCTGGATAATTATTTTTACATTAATCCGCTGTTGCAAGCAGAAGGTAGCGATTGGTTTCTTTAAAAGTCTCAAAGGTTCGACCACCATGGAGAATATTAAAAAATAAAGTTAGAGTCGAGTAACAAAAAGTGTCAGAAATGTCTTGAACTTTTACAGGGTTCATTGGTCAAATGGAATTTGAGAATATGAATATAATATATACTCGATGGTGAAATTTCGTACGACCGTACATCCCCCATAGTGTATAAATCATAATGCCAGTGCGTGCTATGGCGTACTACGGAAACCCGAAGACTCATCGAAGGGGGATTCTCGTCGTGATGAGGGATGATGATGCAACCTGAAGAGGAAGGGTCTCTATACAGTGAGTCGAAGGGTCTCTCACACTGGTCCTCGCGCGACCGCAAGGATCCACTTATCTCTCTGGCTTCCTGTGCCCGCATATAACTTGTACACCTATACATTTGTAGAGCTATATATATATATATATATATATACACGTTTGTGTAGCTTAACTATACATGTATACATAGGACTGCACTCTAGAAGTACGGAGACGAGCCCTTCACTAATATTTCATCCCCTTGTAACTTATCTTTCAAGTAGAGATTATATATATATATATATGTAGAACAACAGTAGAATCATCGGAGAATGTCTGGTATCTCTTCAAGCACTATACGGATTTACTCTCGAAAATTCTCCCCCAGGATCAATTCTACCCGTTCCTCCTTATTAGAGTTTGGATGTATGATACTAAGCCATCAGCAGGAAGAGAATCCAAATTTTCCATTTAATTATAAGGATATTGAGCGAGATGTTCTGTATGAATATCTCCTATGTCCAATTGACAAGAATTCGCAAATTTATTCAAACAAATTTTGATCCTCGTCAGACCGTGAATATTTTTTGTAGCAGTTCTTGCCACTAGACAATTTGCAGCCATTCACAGGGTTTTGTAATATTTAATATTTTTTTTCGAAATTATTCAGTGATGTAATTATTAATATAATTTGGTAATAGGATAAATTTTCCAGTCGATTTACCCAAAATTGTAGAAAATTGTTAAAAAGTACCTGATAAGGACGACCGGGAAACGAAAACGAGAGAGTGTATTTTTAAAAAGTTCTCAGCACGAGGTTAAACACAGAAACGTGAGACAATAAAAAAAAAATTATATATATATATATATACATATATATATACCGATATATTTCAACACCTTTTGTATGCTGCACACCCGAGACGTTTCAGCATGTCGGCTGCGAGACCCATAAGTCAGCTAAGCGCACGAATCTCTCGTCTCGTGAGCTGGTTTCGCGTGTTTCCTTTTTTATTCCGAATTTTCTTGTCCCCGTCTATATGCCCCTTTTACCCTGCCAAGCGAGCTCTCTCTTTCTCTCTCGTTTCGCTCTATACACCCCCGTCTCTTTTTCAGCAAACCATTTTTCTCCATCATTACGTTTTTTTTTTCTTCTTTTGTCTCCATTGCGCTCCCGTGTCGAACCAACAGGTCCTACGAAATGAAACTGTTCTGCAACGAAAACGATAAAAAAAAAAGCGTGTGGTAAACTCATTGGATGAAGAATTTATCTTGTATCCAGATAGAGAGACTATATATATATATATATATATATATATATATATATATATACATATATAGACGTGTAGTATGTGCCCATAGGTAAAAAGCCTATGAATATTGGGCAATCTAATGCGACCAAGGCTAAACGAGCCTTGAGCTGCCTTTCCAAGTGTATTTCACTGGCCAACAGACATGGAGACATGAATCTCTCTCTCTCTCTCTCTCTCTCTCTTGCTCTCTCTTTCTCTATCTCTATCTCTATCTCTCTTTCGCTCTCTTGCTCTCTTGCTCTCTCTCTCTCTTTCTCTTTCGTCTATTCTGCCCTGCCAAACAAGTCAGCTAATACACGTCTCGCTGGTAGGGCAATACACGTGTCTGACACGTAAGGACCATAACTACTGGTTGCCTGCGAGAGAGCTCGTATGATGCTCGCGTTGCACTTCAAATTATAGCACTGAGCAAAGAGAGAGAGAGAGGGGGAGAGAGAGTGAGAGAAAGAGAGAGGGGGGAGAGAGGGGGGGGGGGAGACGAAGAGCGAAGAGTGATATCATTGTATTAAAACTCTCAAACGTAGTATCCTCACTGCAGATGAAGAGGCATACGTACTTACAGTCATTCGCTGTGCACACAAACGTAACTCCTAGATTACGTGTACGTTACATTTGTCCTTATTACCCATACCTATCTGTACTCGTTTGTGTATCTCTTGCTGTTGTATATTTCTCGAATTGTCTCTACATGTTCATGATAGGTATAAACATCACTGCTGTATACTATCTTTTTTCTCGAGATTTGTCCTTGGTGCTGTGCATCAGGCTACGATTGCTATTATAGACAATTTACGCTCTTTTTCTTTCTCTATAAATTTTTATCGTACTGTAGAATAAAATGGCAATATTGACGACATTTTCCTGCGTTTCAGTTTCAGTAATCCGAAGTGTTTAAGGTAATTTTTTCGACACGATGAGCCTCGAAAAATAACGTTTGGAAAAATAAATGAAATTCTCAGTTTAATGGTAGAATTATGAGTATCAAATATTATTACGATGAAATTTGATACCAAAATTGCAACGAAAGAGATACTCCAGTGATTAATTTTGAATGCGTTCTTTTACCAATTTAGCTAAAAGTTTTTTTTTCGTTGCAGTTTTCATTACAATTTTTTCATTTTTTGCACTTTATAACGTGTCTCGATAATGTGCCCATAACTTTTGCAATCATCTTCGATGACGTGTCCTCGTTGAATAAAATTGAGCTCGCACGCTTTGTCCTTGATGTTTGCACACACAATTCTCGCTATTTACTATCGTAACATCACTATTCGAGCTGCCACAGTGTATGGCTGATTTTCTTTCTCCATTAATCCAGCCATGTGTGTTTCTGTGTGTTACATGCACATGCATTTTTTTTATCTACTGCATCCTTTCCCACATGTATTACATATATGTAGATTTCATACATACACATTTACTGTACATTCTCATATACTCCATACATGGAAGGAGAAACGAGTCTATGCGACCATCTCGTTGTACACTAATATCCATCAAGTGCCAACTCTCTATACTCCCTCACCTTTGTATATGGACGTTACACTATATTTCATGCATTTAATACATCGCTTCTCTACATGTATATTTCTATATCTATATACGATGTCTCCTCTTTAGTCTTTCCTAATGGCATAGCAACACATACACATGAATACACCGAATATGAGAATGTGTATGGGCCATTCCTTCTCAAATTGACAAAATTATAACCCTTATAATTTTTTTCCACTTCTATTTAATTCTTGAATTAAACAAATATCTTTGGCACTTTTTGTTTTTTTTTCTTCATAACGGATTTCATAGTTATCAAGGAAATTACAAATACATAGAGTGCTGTGGTCGTTGTAGAATTGGCTCTGACATTTTAGAGATATTTTTTGCTAAAAAATAAAATGTCGGAGATATCCTCGGTGATGTTTGTGAGTTCTAGAGTGGATATGGATGGATGGAAATATAAAAGAAAAAAAAAAATTATTACAGATATGAAATTTCGGTGATAACGATCGAACAAATTTTCGTAAAATCAGGAAAGTCGTTTCGAATGATTTTTTTATGCCACTTTGCACTAAATATTCTTTACTAAATGTGAATAATAATAATTTAAAAAAAAAATAATAATAATAATGTGTGTCACGGCCCTGTCAAATTCGCCTGGAATGGCTCATATGCACAGGTGCCTGCTGATCGACGTAGTGCAGAAATGGTGCCAAAAATACAAGTTACACAGAGGTCCAGCAATACACTCTGCCCAGAAATTCTACTCTATTATATTAGTGGATACATTTGCTCCAATAAATTCCAATTATCTCATTACTTCTCGGTCACCATTGCCATAATTATTCAACGATGAAGGACCCAATTTAATTTCTCATATTATCTCGTATCGTCAATGACCCCATTTTATTGACATTTTTTACTCTCTAAAACAAAAATGTTGCATCGCCGTAGATTTTTTTCTACATTTAAATTTCACTCTATTCGATGCGAAACTTAAAAAAAATAAAAAAATAAAAAATCGTCAATGGAGACAGCGAGGCGAAAAAAATCGTTTGAATTGGAAATCTCGAGGACACATCGTGCGTTCGCATAATACGGAGTATGTGTACTTCGTTCATCGCACGCACTCTGTCTTTGATTCTTTTTTTTTATGCCACTTTTATTTTTGACTCTGTCTCTCTTTCTCGCTGGCAATATAGAAAGAGACGAGCTTGCTAGCAGAGCGCACGAGGACGGACGTCCCGCATTCGAATTATGTAAGAGGCACTTTCGTCGACGCCTCTCACGCTTTTCGCGCGTCTGCATCGCTCCCACCACTGACAAATCGTCTGTGTAAGTGTAAAAATTGTCTATGAATGTGTGTGTGTATTTTTCAGTTCCCTTTCTATGACTTCATGCGCGTTTATCACGTCAGATACGTTTAAAAATATTCCAGAGTATCCATAATTTTTCAAATTAATATTAAGCCAATATTCCATATTAAACAAAATTTTATAGTAAAAATATTGAGCCTTAAGGGGTTGAGAATGCCGCAGGAATCATTTTTGGAATGTTCTCTCGTATATCAGAAATTCCAATGGTACGAAATGCCCTCGTTATGTATATATATATATACGAGGCACCCCAATTTCGGCTGGCTGGGTCGCGAGAATTGAGGTGACACCTCGATAGGGTCTTTCTATATATATTTATATGCATGTGTGTATAGATATAACTGAGGAGGAAACGAGCGAGGACGAGGACAACGAGAAGGAGAAAGTTATGGCTGCATATATATACCTATATATATCCAGCTTCCACAAACCTACACTATTAGTATATATATATATATATATATATATATATATATATGTGTGTGTGTATATCGTAAAGACGATTGCCAGAGACTATTTAACGCTTCTCTCCCGTTCTAAAGGACATCTCCATCTCTCTCCTTTTCCCACTCGCTTGTTCAACGTGAGGATCCACTTGTGATAACGACTTGAACGCGCGGACGTGATGACCCATGAAGCGAGGGTCTTTGCAGAGCTGCAACAACTGCTGTTACCTCCTATATTAACTACATATATACATCTGAATATGCTCTAAATGAATCTCAATCTCTCCCAAACTCAAGGATTAAAGGAAAATCCGAGGATAACGAAATAAAATAAAACAACATAAATGTTTGAATTGCATGATTAATTAAATATAAAACGTATGCATTTTTTTATATTATTACGTATTCTTTTCTTTAGTGGGCGAATAAAATCATAATCTCTCCCAAATTCAAGAATGAAAGAAAAATCGAAACATATAACGAAATAAAAAATAATTCAATATTAAGCGTATGAATTCTTTCAGTATCGCGAGAATTTTATTAAGGAGCAAAAAAAAATCTCATACAATAAGCTGTAATACCAAGAAAGGATCCTTCGATTATCGAAATATCCTTTTTTTTGTGTTTGAAACTTTGCTACTCTGGAACTAGATTTATGTTTACCTATATCAATTATTTATTTATCCATATATAGGCTGAGACTTCATCTCGCCAAGTCCCAAAAAAAAAAAAAAAACAACTGAGAATCCGAGGATAACGAAATAAAATAAAACAACGTAATGCTTGAATTGCATGATTAATTAAATATAAAACGTATGCATTTTTTAATATTATTACGTATTCTTTTCTTTAATATTCGAATAAATTCTCGTAGTAACGATAGTTGAGGAAACGAAGAATTAAAATATGCATTATAAAATAGTATTCATGTATTGTCTACGTTATAATACATAAATTTGTATGCATATATGAATATGTGTATACACACGTGCGTGGGCAGAGAGGCGTTCATTTCCACTGGTAACCTCGAGGGGCCTGAATCTCCCCTTCTCTCTTTTAATCCCTCCACCATTTCTCTTTCATTTGTACTATACCATCGGGGCACGTCGAGGTTTTTACGCTTCGTAACAATGCTCAACTTTCTCCGTCACTTTCGTTTTCGTTGGTCGCTCGGTGGGCTCGCGTTTCTGTCTCTCGCACTCTCTGCCCCTTTCCCCTCTCCCTTCTCCTCGTGTGTCTCTCGGTTAGATTAGGAAATAGTGCGTATCCCGTCGCCTGTAAAATTCCCCTCGAATCCCCTCTCGCAACAACCGCGACTCCGCTTGTCGTTACTAAATATACAGAAAACGAGAATAGAGAGGGCCCTCTCGTTTTTATACATGTACATATATATATATATATATATATATATATATACATATATATAATGACTACTGATACAACTCCTTTGGCCAACCGAGCGTTCCCGCGATTTTAGAAAGGGCCTTCTCCCACTTTTCTCACCACCGGGCCCCGCTATCCCCCTTTTTGCCACTCTCGTGATACACTAAGTGAGTACACAAACGCTGCTGTAACCCCCGCGACAACTCTCATTCTTTTTTCCCTTTAACTGTGTTGTAGCCTCACCTCTCTCTCTCCCTCTTTCTCTCTTTCGGAACTCTCTCGTTTTGTATTACGTCGAGGATTACACGGTCCTCTCTGACGCTATAACAAACTTTGGCTTTGCACGAGAAACCAGTGAAATTTTTCACGTTCAAAAAGAAATTAGAAAGAACCTCGAAGAACGACGAGCTAACAAATTCTCATTAATGCTATTCAAAGGAGTGTTTATTTTTTTATTTTATTTTTTTACGAGCGTATATTTGAGAGCGTCGTAGCACAAAACAAGTCTTGGATAGTTTGAATACTTTGTGTGTTAATCGACTGTACGTTTTCTAGGATTCTGTACGCTTTAGCGTCGTTTAAGATTTTCAAAGAACTCTTGTCGTTCATTTGCCACAGGGAGAACGATATATAATGATATATATTTTCCAATTTGGAGGGGGTTGAAGAAAAATGGACTTTCCAGGCGAGATTGGCCCACAGTTCGGATGGAGAAAGTCATTAGCATCATGACTGTACGTTATTTTAAGAGCAATATTCCGGTTTCAGTAAATTCAATTGAATATTGTAAACGTTTTATTATGTGTAAAATTTTGCTACGGAATATTACGGATCTCTCAAACATTTTTTAATTCAGTATTTTATCACGGAATTCTACTCACCTTTAAATTTGTTATTTATCGTTTGTTGTGGGATTATATGGGATGGGGGTGGTTGAATTATTTTACTCTAAAAATTAACACGTATATTTTTATTATTCCATTGAAAAATAATGCAGTACATTGTTAGTATAGGAAATAATAGAATCTGCACAAATCAACTTACCCGGCGCACCACTATTATTCGCCATATTATTAGGTATTTACAGTACTTTTTTGTTTCATTCTCATTCGTTTTTATTTTTATTTTTTCATCGTGGATATTGTAGATACCACGTGAGTGCCATATGTGAGTCTGTTTGGTAGACCAAAAGGGTGGAGAATAATCGCTCGTAATGAGCTCTCTCTTTCTCTCGCTTTGGGGGTAGTTCAGAGAAAATTGAGGATGAGAATGAGCGTGGCATGTATAGAGTCGAGGGGGAGATTGAATGCGAAGAACTGAGAGAGAGAGAGAGAGAGGGAGAATTCACCCTTCGATCTTGCGATGTACATTATTTCGATCGAGGACTTTTCTCACACTTATTCTCTTCGCTTCTATTTCGTTCGGAATCTCTAGAGGGAAAAATAAACTCGATGCGAGTAGGAAAAAAAAAAAAAAATAATAATAATAATGATAATGCGAGTATTTCATTCGTATTGTACACAGCGAGACAGCGAAATAAGTGTGTGCAGCACTAGCCTACCCTGTTCCTCCAATAATAAAAAACATTCAGGAATATTTTAGCTTCTTTTTTTTTTTTTTTTTAATATACTAACATCTTCAATATCACTATCTGCTATAAATACGTTCAATTTCATCGCTGAAATTAAACGTGCAGAAAAATTTCTGGAATTAAAAAAAAATATATATTTCATGTCGAGAAATCTAAAGATATTCTCATGTGAAAAAAAAAAACAAATGGGATTGGCCACTAATACGAATAATGCCAGTAACACAAGCATTCGTGTTATTGAGATCCATACATTCCGAAGATAAATGTAAGGTCTTGAAATTTTCTCTCAGATTTTTTTCTACAATTAGATCGATTAATTTTTGTATTCTGATAATTATAACCGCAAAAGGGTTTAATGAACAAATAGTTATTTTTAAATCGCCTCCATCTAATTGTTCAGAGGGAACATTCATGTATCTTAACTTACTAGGCTTTAGCCTTGATTTATGATCAACGTAGAATGTATGACGCTGAAGATTTCTGCATCTGAAAATTTCCTCCTTTACCAAGCCGTATCTCTTAACACCTGTGCGTTTGATAAAAAAGTACCAAATGACTTTGTTGTTCGGTGTCTAATTATAATTAGTGGCTATCAATTTTTCTCCTTTTTTTACTCAAATTTTATAAACACCAGCGGTTTTCAGCCACCATTAAACGCTATGGTTCGCCATACATTTGTACTGGGGCGTTTTATATTGATAAATTTCTTAATACTTTTTTCCTTTTTTTTCAAAATCTCAAAGAGTTGTTTTTTTTTCATTTAAAATTCTTTTTTATATATTTTTTTTAACCTCCATATCTGCGAATTTCAAGCTTTTGTCATATCTTGTGAATTGTGCGTTATATCAAATTTTGCGGTTCGGGGGCAACACAGTATTAGCATAGCAGTCTCATTGCGATTTGAGTAATTATTTTATATTATTTTTCGCTTTGTTTTTTTCCGCATTATCCGATGAATTAGTTTACACTTTTATTCGTAAAGTATGACTTATCCAGATTATTATTATTATTTATTATATTTGTTATAATAGTTTGACGAGATGGAGGATGATCGTGGCTTTATTACCGATCGTCCTGTACAGGATAGACGTAAAAATGACTCGAAAACGAGACAGGTGGTGGCAGTGTCAGAGGATCCGTACAGTTATTATATAGATACAGGAATTTGAGGAGAGGAAAATACAGTAGAAAGTTTTCGTAGTGTGAAACATGCGACATCTAAACATCGAGTTGAGCTTGTAAGAACAAATTTTTTTAATTTATTTTATTGTATTCGTTATTTATTTTTATTTCTCATCAATTTAGTATTCTTCAAATACTTTCTCGTTGAGTCGTTATTTGTCACTTTTTCCTCATTGGCAGTACGTGAATGAGTACGATAATATTTCTTCAAGGCTGCTTGAATTTTTGTTCTTTTTTTCCCAAAATCTCGTAATGACTTTCATCAATGTTCTATACGAGACTAGCTATATATATATGTATATGTGTGTGTGTGTCTGTATATATATATGTGTGTATATCTCTTTGAATTGCTATTTATGAATAGTACGTGTTATTATACGTGTGGTCTGACTGTCAATTTACGCAATCGTCATGTGTATTCACCGAAGGTCAGATGCGACAATGGGATTGCACACTGTCATTCTTTCATTTTTTCTCTCTCACACACTCTCTCTCTCCCTCTCTTTCGTTCATTCTCATTTTTTTTTTCACTGTGTCTGTCGGCTTTGAGAGCTTTGCCTTTGTAAAGTTGACTCGAGGCGTTCGTTCTGCTTGCAAATATCCGAAGGATTTCGTAATTGAGGACAGAGAGAGAGAGAGAGAGAGAGAAATTAGTGAGAGTGTTTAGAGCTAGCTCGGAGTTCCCGTATTGCGATTATGTCTCCTATCTCGAGAAAATAAAGATTTGCGCGAGTCAAGAGCGATCGACTTTCTCATTTTTCGAGAATCTCCATCGTTGCCAGTTGTATCCATGAAAATGGAGAAAAAATTATCGCGTTTATTTTACGTGCTTTTTTTTCTCATTCGTGACTCCTCTTTGACCTCGATTTTCCTCGTAATCTCCGCGTGTCTATAGATTTTTTAAATCTCGCTGAGTGATAAAAGAGCACAGAACATGGCAAATTGTATAAATGTAAAAAATGCTCAAACGCTTTGCACTGGCGTAAAAGGTGGTTGCAGTTCTGCAGGGGGCGAGTGCTCGTTTGATCAGTAACGAGGTCGTACTACTGGGAGTGATTTATAGATGACATTAGTAGATCTTAAGCCACGCAGTTATTGGTCCATAAAAAATGGCAGAAACGCTTCTTAATATTACGTGAAATGTCTTGCAAAAGTTATTCACTTGACAAGGTTCATCGAGGTCAAAAACCGCGCGTCTGACCTAAAAACAATTCAACTGAGAAAAATATCCAAAAATCAAGCAATTCATTTACATAAAATAACATATAATTATTTAACATAAATTTTTATATTTCAATCAAACGCACTTCATTTTCATTCGATAAATATCGAACTGGTAGAGCCAATCGAAATAATTTATTTTTATTTGATTGTTAAAAAAACAAAAAATGACAATTGCGCAAATGGACCAGTTCAAAGACCTTCAATTCCAGCACGTTCTTTGATTATTAATCAGACTTTCAGTTTGGATTTGATTGAATAGCATCACTCAATGATCTCTCGTAGGATAACGTCACTTTTTTTTTTGTTTTTTACATACACGTGTACACGTGCATTATTTTACTCTCGTTCGTTTACGATAAAATTCGAGGGTCATGGGTTAGAATGTGACATTTACGGGCGAGATATCGATTCCACCTTCGTACCTTTGTAAGATTGGTGGACAAGGAGAACTTATGTATAAATCCATGTCTTATCAATATTCCTGGGGCGTAGCTTCAATCCTTTATTCGGGGATGGTCATATTCTTCAGTATCCGGGCAAAAAGATACGCGAGAACAAGAGAGGTTTTTTCTTTTCTCCATAGTAGTGTATGTACCACATTTTTCCAAACTCCCCATCACGATTCTCTTCTTCGTCTATTTTTTCGCTTTTTTTCCATTTTCTTTTATCGCCTCTTTATTTTTCACTCTTTTTGGACCCCAACGCGCCACTTTCAAGACGCGATTTATAAAACAACCCCTCAACTCTACCCCCGCCCCCCCCCCACGTCCTCCCTCCCACTCACCTCCCCCCTGCCACACCTCACTCTACTCCACCTGGCCCCGTGCCCGGAAACCATCACACTCGACCACCATGCACGCCCGTTGTGGCAAATCGACTTGAATAAAGAATCACCGATTTCCATTTCGAGCCATCGCTCTGTTTCATGAGAATCATTTGCAATGAAATGGGAAAAGGAGCTCAACGTTCTTCTCGTACCTTTTGTGCGTGCTCGTATTCATCGACAGATATATATATATATATATATATATATATATGCGTATTTCGTTATGAGATAGAAAAAAGTGAACAGAACATTTTTTCAGGGATGAAATGATGCTCCATCATTTTTTCCCTGAAGTTTTGAGGCTGCTCATTGATACTTGTAAAAAGCAACTAGCTTGATGTGGACAAGCAAATACGTGAACTCTCATCATGGTAAAAAATATTTTGGGGAACTTTTTCATTTCCGGGAAGTTCCCCGAAGATTCGAAAGTCCAGGCATACCTTTGGGGATATACATGCATATATATATATGTATATATATATATATATATATACACATATATATATATAGTCGTATAAGTAGTCGTTTTACGAAAAGCATCTTCAGATGAAACCACCGAGAGCATCGTGAAATTCTTGAAGATAGGCGAGTAGCTGAGGCATCGTAGGACGATCCCGAGCCAGACCCAGCCAGCAAACTGCCATCACCGCAAAAAGTTCATCTGGGCATGGTCGTGGTTGAGCCAATCGATAACCATCACGAAGACATGCCATCATCTCGAAAGGATCGACCTCGACGTAAGGCTGCTGTCCCATTGTCACCAATTCCCACAGGAATACACCAAATGCCCACTTGAAATAAAAATTCAAAGATAAAAGGTCAAAGATTTTGTTTGTAGCAAAAAATGTAATCAACAGTTTATTTATTTTTGTACAGCTGTTAAATTTATTTCTTACTCAATCGAGTGAAAGTATCGATTAAAAGAAGCAACGAAGTTTCGTTTCCAGTTTGGGTTTAATTTATATGAAATCGTAATATCGGGATTGTATGATGAAAAATTCAAATGGTCCATCTTACCACGTCAGTAGCTGTATTGTACTGATTATGCTGAAGGCTTTCCAGGGCCATCCAGCGTATGGGTCGATTCTCGTTATCACCCAGGCAATGATAATCCTGAGGAAAAATGTCCCTCGCTAATGCAGCATCGGCCAGTCTTACGCGAAGACTGTTCGGTTCTATGAGACAATTTCTCGCGGCCACGTCCCTGTAAATTATTCGCAAAATAGAAAAATTCTCATAGATAAGAATTACTCTAGACACAAAAAGAAAACAAACAAAAAAAATGTGACGAATTATTATTGTTTATCGTCTTATTATACCTGTGCAAAAGACCCCGACCATGCAAAAATGCTCCAGCTCTGGCGACCTGAGCGCCGATGTTGACGAGATCTCTCGTAACCGGATGATGATTACCGTCGGTAAGATAGGTCTTGAGATTTAATTCGCTGGGTGCACTTGCATAAGCCAACAATGGACAGGGACTGTCCAAGCAAGCAGCCACCAACGATGCTATATTTGCGTGAACGAGACCAGCCAATTGAGAGCCCTCGACAACGAGAAGCGACGCCTGATAGGCTGACGCGACTTCTGTAATTTATTTATAATCTTTCGTTGATTCCTTCATCGGCTAAAATTTATTGCTATGCATCGATTGTGAAAATGAAAAAAAAATCGTCAGCGATCTCTTGATCGATAATCGAGATCTATTGCACCTGCAGCTGACAGGAGACATTTCTACATAATCCAAAGTCAATGCGAAAACAAATTCGTTCGTGTTTGGCAATAGAAGAATTTAACTGTTTTTTGAAAATTTGATGGAACAATTGATGGAGCTATGAAAAAAAAAAAAAGGGAAAATAAGCTACTTTGTCTTACCTGTGACGGTTTTGATGATGACCTCTTGCTCCCTTCCGGCGATATTCAACGCGCCCTTGTAAACTCTGCCAAAAGTGCCCTCTTGAAGTAGACTTCTGCAGTAAAGTGCCGATCTCGTTACCGCCAGAGCTCTCGCTTTGTCGCATGGGTCTGTCGTCTGCAATCAAAATTATCATCCCCATAAAAAAATATCTCGCGAAAATTTGGTACAATTTACTTATTCCCCATGACCGCTCGGACGAAATTTCGATTGAACCAAAAAGTGCCTTCGCCATTTTGCAATTTCAATTGAAACAAAAAAATGCTGGCTGTGTCGCATAGATCGGTAATTTATACAATGAATAAAAATTATAATTGCCATGAAAATTCGAAAAAGCAGTTCATTTTTTTTTTCATTTTCAATAAACTCTCAGCCCATCGTTTCAATTCTGTCTTTGTCGCATAGATCGGTCGTTTATGCAATGAATAAAAATTATAATTGCCATGAAAATTCCAAAAAGCAGTACATTTTTTTTTTTTCATTTTCAATAAACTCTCAGCCCATCGTTTCAATTATACCAAGAAATGTCTTTATAACACGCTTGAATAAGTAACGTGGAGAGATGGAAACTTTTTCGTTCTGCCATCAGGTTGTCACAGACCCTCGTTGAGGGCTGTTCGCGAAACAGTAAAGAAACGAACCTTTCACTTTGTTTCTCCTCCCAACAAGTGGATGGAAGGGTGGTGGATTCTCATTCTCTCACCCGCTTGTTATTAGCAGTACCGGAAAAATCCATAATAACGTTATAATCACCATGCTTAAGGGAGTCATGAGAGATGGCTAGATATTCTGGTTTTTTTTGCTTCTCATGTCTCGTTTGTTCTCCCTCCAACTCGTGGAGTTCAGTTCATATAGCCCGGGGGTATCCATCACGAAGTGAGACAACGATATGGCAAGGGAGCTTTTCCCTACTGCTTTCTATCCTCCCCCCCCCTCTCCCTCTCCCCCCCCCCCCTCTCACCCTCTCCCTCTCTTTCTCTTTTACTCGTCGTGACTACTCCAACATTTCGCACTCGGGATATCAATCCCTCTTTGTTCGCGGATGAATTCCCATTGGCTCTCTCCAGCTTCCAGGAGGTATACAGGGGTGTTTGGGCTTCTCTCGCAAGCATCATGCACCCTCCTCCCTCTTGCAGATCTGGCCATTCATTAATTTCAATTTTCCGGAGTTTTGCCTTCGGCCGTTGGTTGCCCCCCTTCGACTACCTCTCCGTCACTAACACTGATGTACTAATACCTCTGATATATATATATATATATATATATATAAGCCGAGCAAGCTTTATACAAAGGGATATCGGTTCCTCTCGTGGGCGTGCGGGATAAAAACTTCGTTTCTCATCAGAGTAGCCCTTTGAAAAAATAAAATTACGCAAATATCAGGCCGCAAAAACGCATTAGCGTATAACTTTTGCGTACGCGCATGTGTGTGTGTGTGTGTGAGTGTGAGTGTTTAGCTGTCTGGCATGGAATAGAAAGGGCTGTTTACGGAGGTGAAACGATATACACGAGTAGCGGAATCGTTTGCATCAGATATATTGGGATTAAGCGGTGGTGGTGGAAAAGGGTGAAGGAGGGATCGAATATTAATTCAACAACGCGAAGGGCTTTTGTAACTACCCCCTGCTATATTGTGCCATCAAGGGCATTCGTGTGCCCATGTAGATTGGCTGATCGGTTGTTCAATTAAACTTTCGATTAGTCTTATGGAAATGTCGTAATCAAGAAATAACGAGCTTTTCTTTTAATAATCCCACCCATCCCCCATCCTTTTTTTTTTTTCAACGAAAGTACCACGGCAGCGAACCCTTTTTTGTCAAACTTTTTAATTTCGTTTCGGGCTCAATGAGAGAGTGCTTCGAAAGAGTTGCTATACCATATTGCACCCTGTTGGAGAGAGAGAGAGAGAGAGAGAGAGAGAGAGAACGAGCCCACGAGAGTAGCAAACGAAAACCGATATTGGAATCGGAAATTATTTACGAACCGCATGGGCATGCACGTGCACACACACAGACACACGCACACGCGTGCTCGCGAAATGCAAAGATCGAGTATAGTACACGGCACTCTACGAGAGTCCTCGATTTGCCATATACACTCAAATGGTGGTGTCGTATAGCGTAAAATGCAAATACGCTAATACCACGCGGCTTATCGCTGAGCGGCAGTCTGTAATTATTAGAGGAACCTCGTTACGAACACTCGTGGCAACAAAAGCGTGTCGATGTATAAACTTGCCATATATACACATATATATATATATATATATATATATCGTTCGATGTTTATCGCACACACGTTTTAACGTTAATGGATTGTAATGGTACGAATGCAGGGATTGGAGTGTGGGAGACACAATTAGAGCCTCATCTACACGAAAAGTAAATTGACCACGATTTTTCTACTGTGTAAAAAGAAGGTAATTTTGTTTTTTTTTTTCGCGTGTCTCTGAAATTTTGCTCGGTAAATTGTAATAAAAATACACATGATTTTTCACTAATGGTCTGCAAATAACGTGGGTGGGAAAAATCCAGAAATTCACCGTGAAATATGTTTTACCAACCCAAAAAGCCTTGACCTCGTACGAATATTTGAGTTTATTAACGAGCATATCCTCGACAACATGAAACTGGAGAAACGATGAAACCATAATTGACAGCAGGGGATGAAAATTTCGCTCACGAGATCAAGAGACGTCGCAGTCATCATTTGTCCTCGCACAGTATATAATTCGTTGAGAATTTATCAACCCCTTATTGTTTGCGTGCTAATAAAATATTCAGACACAGAATGGGGATCGAATTGTCGATTAATCGAATGGGCCGTTCACAATTCATCGAATAAAACCCCTCATCGTAGCTCGTAAATTTCAATTTCAACATCAAGGGACTCGAGATGGAGGATTGTAATATTGAAAGTAAAAAAAAAATACATTTCCTCAACATCGAACAGGCAAATGTGATCATATTGGTTCGTTTATCATGAAAATGTAAAAGGACCAAAACTCACGAAAATACTGCAGGCTCGAAGTCTCGGGAGAAACGAGGGGTTGCACTCGTGTTCGGATAATAAGTTTTTCAATGGGATCTCAAGCGTATCGTTTTACACGAGAAGACTTTACGTGTATGCAAGACGTTCGAGTCGAGGTTTTCTCGTTTCAGACGAATGCGAACTTTTAGAGAGATAAAAACAGAGCAATATAAAGAGGGTACGTATTGTAGAATATGTATGGAGACCTAGAAAAGGAAAAAGGGAATGGAATGAAATACCAGACAGTGTACAGGGAAAAGTGGGGCAAAATGGGCAGGTGGAGCAAAATGAGCATTTTTGTCAAACAAAAAATATTTACTTTTTAGTGACAGTCTACAATTTTTACATTTTTTTTTGACAAGAATAATCTTTATTTGTGAATTTAGTTACAGTGACATTTCGTAACAAAAGTCACTAAGATCCCATGTATTTATTATTTAAAAATCCAAAGACGTACATCGCGGATTTTCACCGAGTCCAGCGTATGAAGTCGAAGCATGAATTGTATGTTTGTCGAAAAAAAAAGAAAAATGATAGTTATGTTCTAACTATCCATTTACCATGTTCGCCATCCACCAAAACAAATGGTAGAAGAAAACTTTTCTATGAAATTATCATTTTTGTGAAAAGTGCCCATATTACCCCACTTGTCCATTTTACCCCACTGTGTCCTATATATAGGAGGAAAGGCAAACGATAAGCGTGCATTACAGTCGACGATTCTAGCGCAAGGGTAGGCAAAAGCTGGTGGAGGGTGCATTTTTGGGAGGCTCGATTATACACACAAGAGGGCTGGGCGGGCAATCGTTGAGAGAGAAAGCGAGAGAGAGAGAGAGAAAGCGAGAGAGAGAGAGAGAGAGAGAGAGAGAGAGAGAGAGAGAGAGAGAGAGAGAGAGAGAGAGTGAGAGGGATGGACGGAGGGAGGGAAAGAGAGAGAGAAAGTGAGGGCGCTGCTATAGCTTTTGAGACAGCGCCCTCTGCCAACCATCTATTGTAAATGGGGTGGATGTATATAGAAAGGGCACATGGAAGGTTGAGGCATACGCGTATACCCGGTAAATTGATCCAAGATCAAAGCCGAAACAATCACAGGACCCACTTCCAGCTACCCTTACTGACTCACCCTTCGACCTCTCTTTGCCTCTGTCACTCATCTCTCTCTCTCGGTTTCTCCCTCTTTCTCTCCCTCACTGTTTAATGTCTCTATCTTGGTCTTTCTCTGGTACTCTGAGAGGCGTCTCTCTCTATTTCCCATAAGCTCGATTCTACCGTTCACGAGTTTCTATACGGTGCTTTTCTCTCCGCAGAATCTCGACAAGCATCATCGCCCTTCCTTCACCTTATTCTCTATCACTCTCTCTCTCTTCCATTTTGCTTCTCGTCTTTCTCCGAGGAGCGTTCCCTCGACGACTGGATCGAGGGGTCGCTTGAGCAGAGAGGTAACCGCGTGTGTAACATCCCATCTACCTCGACCTTCTCCATCTCTTCTCTTGCTCTCTTCTCTCTCTCTTATTTTGCTTCTACATTTGTAGCCCCCGACGCACCATTCGAAGCTCCATCTCGCTGCCAGCAAACTCGAGATCCACTCCATCCGACTCATCCCCTCAGAAATATTAGGCGATTGGGTACAGGCAAAACTACCCCATATATATATATATATATGTATAAATGTCTGTGAGGTTCATTCTCACATTTTTCGTTGTAACCACTGAAATGAATGTAAAAATTACCTCATTTTTTTTCTCGATTACGACAAAGATTGCTAGCAGACTTATCGTGCAACTCGAATATTCTATAATTTTTCACAACGAATGAATCTTATGAAATTTTTATTAAACTTTGAAAAAGAGGAGAATTATAAATGGTACGGAAGTTTTGGAGAAAAAAAATATCATAACTTGGCGGCTTGCTCTCTTCTGGGCGAAATAAAAATTTCTGAAGCGTGCAATAATCGTTTGACATTGAGGAGAAGAAAATAAGCGAGACTTTTGGTTGGTCGTTTCTATATCGAGACTTTCGTATCTATATATGGTGGTTCAGTTTTCAGTGGTTATAGAGAGGGAAAGAGAAACGTTCGAGGGAGGCCAAGAGGTAAAAAGACTTCCAAACTCTAGAATACAGAAAGAGAGAAAGAGAGAGAGAGAGAGAGAGAGAGAGAGAGAGAGAGAGAGAGAGAGAGAGAGAGAGAGAGAGAGAGAGAGAGAGAGAGAGAGAGAGAGAGAGAGAGAGAGAGAGAGAGAGAGAGAGAGAGAGAGAGAGAGGAGAGAGAGAGAAGAGAAGAGAGAGAGAGAGAGAGAGAGAGAGAGGAGAGAGAGGAAGAGAGAGAGAGATAGAGAGAGAGAGAGAGAGAGAGAGAGAGAGAGGAGAGAGAGAGAGAGAGAGAGAGAGAGAGAGAGAGAGAGAGCGAGAGAGAGAGAGAGAGAGAGAGAGGGAGAGAGAGAGAGAGGGAGGAAAAAGGGGGTTGAAATAGCTGAATAAAGGACGCAAGGGTAGTCCGGAAGACGCCTATATATATATATATATATACATACATATAGGCAACGAATGCTGCTGGTCGATGGCCACAGTCCACGCGCCCTCTCACCAAGAACTAAAGAGGGTCGAAGTAAAAGTTTGTTCATGGAAAGCTCGCGATTCGCTCGACCGCAAACTCGATAAAGTTTGAGCTTTACACGAGCGTCAGCGGGGCAGCATCGACGAGGCGTATAAAGAATGGCAAGTCAGCTACGCGAGTTATCCTATATATCATTACAAAGTATGTATCCTTTATCTCGCTTTATCAATCAGGCTAGATGCTGAATGTTTGAAAAAGCAGCCAGGAGTACGAGAGAGTAGAGTAGAGTTTTCTCGTCTGGTACGATCTTTCACCTTTTGGTTTTTCGTACATTACGCGGGGAAGGTTTGAAAAAGCAATGAAACATAGTGTAAAAGAGAACTCACGGACACGAGTAGATGTTAGAAAAGGAGAAGAAGGAACCGGAAAATGAGTAGGAGAAAAAATAAAGTGGAAAAAAAATCATGAGAGAAGTAAGAAAAGTGATCGAGAAAGACGGGATATAGTATAAAAAAGCCAGATAGGAATAAATGTGGAGTGCTGCACCCAGCTCCTATCTTCCACTTTTCTCTCTTTCTCTCGATCCCTTCTCGTTCAAGTAAAATTGCTCGGTTACGATGAAATCGGATTTGCCGAAGCGCGACGAGTGTCTTCTCCTCTTTCCTTGCCAGAGCTCCTTTCTTGTATAACGTTTTCGCTACATACACAACCAATACACACACGCACACACACACACACACATATGGCTACACGTTTTAGTTTTGTTCACTCGAATCTTCGTGTGTGCCCGAGGCGTGTCTGTGGTACCTTCAAACACGCTTCCTGCTTCCATTCCTTGTTCTCATATTCTCGTCTATTCCCGAGTTCTCTTTCGGCAGGAGAGAGAGAGCGAGAGAGAGAGAGAAAGAGAGATAACGTCTTTGAGTCTGTGATTTCAATAGGCCCGGGCCAAAGAGAGAGACATCATGATGACAAGGACGACCGAGTGTACACATCGCAGTGCTACAACAATACCGTACAGTATATATATATAGTAGTATATATATAGTAGATATATAGTAGTATATATATATATATATATAGGTAAGGCCCAAGTATAGAGCAGATAATGGTGGTACGCGAGAGGCGAAACCATCACAGAGCATACATAGTGTCTGCTTGTCTGACACTGGCATCTCTCCTGTGCCATGTGGCACAGTCTGGCTATGTAATTATATAGATAGACATGTATCTGCAGTAATAGCACCTCAATGCTCTTGTCACACTCCCAGGGGCGTCTCTCTTCCCTTCACAAATCTTCCGGCCAAGTCACCAAGAAATGTTTCTCCCTCATGCCACATATTGCACATCACCAACACACCGACCCAACAATAATTTGTGCACGTAAGTTGGATCTGACGAGAATGAAATTGACCCAGTCAGGATAGTTTCTGCTACAGAATTTCTCCCAGAGATTGTAGTCAAGATGGTCAACTTCACGGTGAGCTGTTTTGTATCGCGTTAAAATGTATATTAGATAGAGAGGCGTTTGGGTTTGGACTGGCGTCTCGGGGATTCCTGGTGCTTGGATTTGCATCTCATCCGCATGGAAAATCCCCGAGACAGAGCTCTCAATGCTCCTTGGACAACGTAACTGCCTCGTGTTATTTCGACCAAGCGCCATTTTCTTTCTCTCTTTCACACCCCTGCCATACCCTATTCGGCCGACTTTTATTTCACGATCTTGCTGAACGACGCAGCTAAAAGTTCTCTTTTTTTTTCTAGCCAGTTATTATTCGCCTTATGTCCTCCCTGGCGGTGTTTCTCTCGAAACGTGCTCCGTTACCGAGTCCTTTTTTTTTTTTGGCCCTCACGTGCCATTCCACTTCCCTTCCAGAGGTCACAAATTTGCTCGGTGAGATGGCAATATATAATTTTATGAGCGCGACGCAAGAGCAGATGCGAAGGAAAAAACTTGTGAGACGTCTCGTTGGGATTTTGTGCAATTGAAAGAGAAATAAATTACAAACATAATTCGGAGTCGTAGAGGCTGTGCTTGAGATTGTAATTTTGAAGATTACATTTGATTTGGTGGAGTGCAGTTCGTGTTAAAAATTGCTTGTTTTGGTGCTTCAGAGGTAAAAGGGTGCAAAGGGTGTTAAAGGGATGATGTCCATGCAGCCCTTTCAATGCCTGGGTTAATTTTCAAAATTCATGATACCAGGTACTGAATCTATTTTAACTAAAAGGGCATATGGAAGTTTTGGAATTTCTACTCTAGAAGTTATCTCACGAGTCACAGAGAATATTCCCTGAAAAAAATAAAATTTCATTACGACATAATTGAATAATAATATTACTCACGTGACTCAGTTGAGTTACGTTACTCGCTGCATAGTAACTCGCTCTCGAACCGCAGGGTCGCGAGTATAACGGCTCGAGATCCGCTATAGTGGCGTAACTTCCGGAATTGGCACTTCCTGGCCTTGGGTCAACTCTAACCAGTACTGAACTGCCAGTCAGTCCGCCCGTGCCTGCTGCCGAATAACTGCAACAAGGTAGCGTCTTCCTGTAAATACGAAAAACTCCGATATATTCAACGATGTTTTCTCATCATTTCGTATCAAAGCTCGTTGACGCATGTGCGTGTGACAATGTTTTACAACTTTAGTACGAAATTTTACTCGAGACTGAAACTTTTCTTGGGGCTGCTGAAAAAAATTATACGAAAGACACACGTGGTGCTTCCAATTCCTATCGACTATATATATATATATATATATATATATATATACGTGACAGAGTCGAGGGTCCTCTTCAAAATTCTCGAGTATATCGGGTAACATGACAGCTGGGACATATATTGTTCTCTTGATTCGATAAGAAAGAGAGGAAGGCGTTTCTCCTTCGACGAAGTGACGCACACGATATTCTAGAACAATTTGCATATCACCCTGAGGGCAGGAAATCGCCAGTCTTTCGACTATGGTCCTTTCTCTCTCTCTCTCTCTCTCTCTCTCTCCCTCAGTCTCTCTCTCTCTGTTCTTATTCATCTATTACTTTATCTACATACAGTTACCTCAACTCTTGCCCTGACTTGCCTCCCTCGCTTGGAACGTCTAACGCCATTGTCCTCAAAGTAACGCTCGACAAGGGTAGCAGCACATTATACTAAGTGAATCTTTAAAGACATTAGCGCTACAGGACGAGGAGGAAAAGGAGATGATAATGAGAACACTCTCGTAACTTCACTGATCATTAAGGTCGATTGGATGACCGTGTAAGAGCCACATACTATATATATATATATATATATATATATATATATATATATATATATGCATATCTGGGTTTGGCCTTTTACCTTCTGCACTTTATATTACAGTCACGTTTCAGTTCGTGATATATTTTTGTTTTGTTTTCCCTGAGAGCTTCCGGGTACACGCGAGAGTTGAACTGCAAAACTTTTGCACTCGTATTTCACAGCATATATCCACATGAGCATTAAATATATATATATATATATATATATATATCGTTTCTCTCTTTTTTTTGTCATCTTGCTTTCGCTGTTCAAATTACCGCTTTGCCTGGAGGCTAAAGAGAACCCTAATTTCTGTTCAGCGTATTCGAAAAAGGGAGCAGAATTGATAAGAGAGGGTGCCGTTCTACCCCAGAGAGAGAGCGAGAGAGAGAGAGAGAGGAAAGCCTAAAATATTCCAGAAGGGATCGAGGTATTTTCTATTTGAGTATATATGGGGAGGAAATAAACTCCAATCGATTCGTCACCATGCAAATTTCGCCAACGAGTTGCCGAGGAATCGTTTTTTTAATGCTTAAATGAACGTCGTTGACAGAAAAAGAAGATCAAAAATCGATCAAGTACTTTATTGGTTTTTCTGTTGGAGCGAGTAAAAAAATAAGACGTTGAAACGTATATATTGTGATAAATCGGTAATTCGTAAAAATAATTTCCATATTATAAGAATAATTTGAACAATAATGACGATGGGACAGTAAGATCGACTCAATATTCCTCATACATAGATTAACGTTTGTCACCAATTTGAAAGCTCAGATGAGTCTCTAGTTTAGAGAAACCATCAAATCATTATTCACATGCCCAATAAAATTATTATTTAGTGAATAATAGTGTCATGTGGAGATTTAGATGGGCCGTAAATGCACTGCTGATATATTTCCGTATAAAATTATTTGAATGCAATTCACAATTTGAATTTAACTCTGACTCAATTTTGACTTTAATCCAAAACTCTGTTAATTATTATAAATTCAGATATCCTGGGCACGTCCAGTTATTGGGACTAATCTTTTCGTGAAATTGTTTATCCCCTTAACACTTCACTTAAATTACGACTAACTAAGCAAGTATGAATGCCGTATGAAACTTTATGAATAAAAATATAGCTTTTCAGCGCGAGTGGAGAGTTTACAGTCTACGTTATTTTTCGTTGGGCATTTCTAAATTTGTTTCAATTTTTTTTTCTATTATAATAGTAGAATATTTGTTCTGCATTTGGGAATTAAAAAGCTAACCAATATCGGGACATTTAGCTTGATTGTAATTGATTAAATAATCAGCTGTGTTTAAATGTTTAGCTATGAATTTGGTAATCGTTTGTTGGATTAAAAAATTCAATGCAAACAAATAATATGAACTGTACTTATGGAATAATTGCCTGAGCGAAATCTGGACGTTAATAACAACCCCTATATATAGCCAATTCTGTCGTCGCTAGTATCAGACTCGAGGGTTTCAAAAGAGCTAATATTTCCCTTGGGAGACAATCGTCTCGTTTTCTGAAGCCCCGGATCGCTGGTCTTGTACTACAGGGCGTATATTATAGTTATAGATATATTCTTGCAAACCCCCATAAGCACGCTCTCTCTACTTGCCATCTTCCCCATCTCTTGTCTTCCTTTTCCAGCCTCCCTCATTCTCGGAGTTGTAGAGCTCAGCCTCTCCCTCTCTCTCTCTTCTCTCTCTCTCTCTCTCTCTCTCTCTCTCTCTCTCTCTCTCTCTCTCTCTCTCTTGGATATTTTCTCGAGGACACTCGTGTGCAGGTCTTGCGTATATCCATAGCTAGGAAGCCTTCAAGCCAGCCAGGAAGCAGAGTTTTGGGTCGTGGAAAGGAAAATCCTCGAACAGAAGCGCGACCGTGTAATAAAATGTCGGGAGCGGTGCCAAGCGACCGACAGATCACCGCGGGCTTATTGAAAGGATATTTCATTCGGGCTCTCACGTGTATAGCGAAGAGCAACGTCGAAAGCAAAGTAGATGTGGCGAACTGACTCAGAGAGAGAGAGCGAGAGAGAGAGAGAGAGAGAGAGAGAGAGAGAGAGAGAGAGAGAGAGAGAGAGAGAGAGAGGGAAAAGGAGGTTTTCTCGGTTCTTATCCAACGAATTTCCCTATGGATGTACTAAAAAAATCTGAAATCCTTTTTTTTTTTTCACAAGTCCCACATGCATCATTTTAAGGCAGTAGAGAAGAAAGTTGCCACAATTTTTATCAAGCACCGGTCATATTTTCTTTTTCTCTCCCGAAAATTCATCAGGATTTGATCCTTCTTTGTTCGCGATTGATTTTTAGCAAATCATGACAAAGAACTGAAAGGACTACGTGGTCCTCGGAGGGACTACTTTGCCCTTTTATCGAAGCCACAGTGATAAGTCCCAATTTGAAGATCTCGCTGGCACGATTTTAAATTCGATCTGGAGAACTTAAAAATCGTGATAACGATTTCTGTTTCTGGCTTGAGTACTTCTATGGAATCAAACGTATTAATTACGTGGAACAAAAACTTACTGAGATTCTTGTACACGTGCCTTGCTGTTTCTTATGTACAGAGCACTCGCGACACTCCCGACAACGAGAATTAGGGCACAGGCACAAGTGGCAGCTACATAGAGGGCTCCAGTGCCATTCACAAGTGGTCCAGCTTCCAGGCGTACCGAATCATTTCTTGGTGGTGTCTCGACGCCTGAAAAATAAAAAAATACAAAAATGAAAAAGAATTACACAAATTATTCTCAATAATTTTCCGTAAATGGCTATAAAATATTCCAATAGTTCTCATTGTGCAAATCAACCCTCTCGATAACGATAACAAAAATTTCACCACAATTTCAACCTCAAAGATTTTAATTTTTATCCACATTTTGGATATTTGCATCGACTTTGATTCTTCGCTTTATAACTTCCAGACGCGTTTCTCATCCACATTATCGTGATTTTCGTGCTTGCTCACGAAACTCGAGTCTGTCATTGCTGAGGGCGAGTTTGGTGGGTCGAGTCAGCAAAATTCGTTCGGTACTGCGCGTCCCTTTCCCGCGACCAGGGTGAGAAAGGTGTTGGAGTGTTTCTCGTCGCTGTTTGAGAGTTCGATTACTCGAGAAACGAGATGGAAGCTGAGATGGGAAATGAGCCAGTGGGAAGAGAGAAAACCGCAGTTGCACTGTGCCGGGGGTGAGAGGAGGAGGAGAAGGAGGAGGAGGAGGAGGAGGAGGAGAAAAGTGCAGGCGGCGTGCAACGAGGCGCTTTGATCGACTCTCATCGCCGGGCACGCGACTTTGTTCGCCACCGCAAAGAGAGGTGGAGAGTCCCGTTGGGAAATTCAAGAAATTTTCCTTTTATTTGTTTTTTCTTCGCGTTTCTTTCCCTTTTTTTTTTGTTGGTTAACGAGACTGAAGGGCGCTGAGAATGTCTCGTTTTTCTGCTTTCGTCCTCGCGTCTCTTCTCGTCGTTGAGTATCTCCCTTGTCGCAACTATTTTTTTTTCTCCTTGTCATTCCCTCACTGTCCTGCTCATCCGTTTTACCGTTTGCAGAGTGAGAAAACAGCGTAACAGCAGTACAAAGAAATGGAAGAGCCTGATTGCAGAATGAAACCTTAGGGGAAACACGTACTGGAATTATGAATAAAGTTCCGTCAACTCCACCGGCAGGAGCGAAATTAGGTAATCGATCCAGACAATGCTATATATATATATATATATATATATATATATATATATATATATATATATATATATATATATGTATATAATTGCCGCGTTTTCGATCAGGCTCCAATGTTCCAGGCTGACCAGGGCATTTAATTAAATCATTTCAATAATTTAATAACTTTTTATAGAACGCCAGAGTTGTGCCCGACATGAACAAAAGTACTAGAAAATTTTGAATAAAGGGACATTCTCAATGGATTTCTCAGATGACGTTACGTGAAAGACACAGAAAACTCGGAGAATCCAATTTGAGAAATGAGAAAGAAAATGAGCCAGAGCTCATTTCCGGAAGTGGAAAAAGTATGAACGAAGAAAATAACGACAGGACAGCGAACAACTTGAGTTTACTTAGATTTGATGAGGCGTATGAACACCAAAGAGGAAAAGAAGACTTTAAAGTACAACGTAGAGTTGAGAAAAAAGCTAAATAAATCATTGGCGTCTCTTCGGGTTGGCTCTCGAAGGTTTTCTCGGGCATGGAGCGTAGCGTAAGACTGCATCAGTTTGCAGGATGCTTGTTATTTTGTTTATTTACGTTGACTTTCCATCCGAGAGGAGCCTCACTATAGAGAAGGAACAAACCGTAACAAATGGAAGCTTCGTCTCGCTTTTACAACGTAGAATTTGCCCTTTGCCCGGAAGGCTTATCCTCTTTTTTCTTCTTCCTCTCCGTTTTCTTCTTCCTCTCGGTCTTTCTCGCTTTGGTCTTCGTCTTCAAGATATCCGTTTAGTGCGACGGGCTCTTTGCTGCACAATATTTGGCCCAACGAACTTGCATTAACTCTGAAACCGGAAGTTCTCAAAACTCACACCTTCGCACTCCTTGCACCTTCGATCTTCTCCTCTTTCTCGTTTGCCCATATATTCCATCTTACTCGACTACACGCCTCGAGCCACGAAGTATACTTGGGCCACAAAGTTTATTTGAAACTGTGCCATCGGGTGTTACACAACGTCTCGTCCCGGCAAATTCCAATATCACGAGAACTCCATCTCATTGTGATGCCCGTAATACAGTTGGAGTTGTTGGCCAAAATGAACTTGAGTATAATCAGTGCAGCAGCCTGACTCTGTATGTATACTTTATGTATAGAAAATCGTTCCAATCACATTTTACGATCTGTCCTTTCTTCTTTCGTGGAAAAATCCTTTCGAGAAAATTCCACGAAGGAAATAGCAGCGGTGGTCGAGTTTGGTCCAGAAATGTCGTAAAGAAACGACGAGAGATGAGATTCGATCTTTTCGTTTAAATTGGGCGAGAGCCTCGGACATCCCATTTCCTTATATATATATGTGTGTGTGTGTGTGTGTGTGAGAGAGTGTGTGATTGATCTGATTGCTCGAGTTTTCGTGACCTCGAACATGACCCAACTTCCTCGTTCGAGAAGAATTTATAACGATCAAATGGATTTTCCTTTTCGTGATCTCATAGCTCTATATGACATCGATTAAAAATAACGAAAGCTGCTAAAGTCGAGTGTCATTTTATCCAAGTATCTTTAATTGGTAATTTATATGAGAATATTTCAGAAAGCATTTTCATGATCAATCGTTTGTGTAGGTGACGAAATTTTTCTGCAAAGTTGGAGAGAATGTAAAACTTTCATTTAGAATCCAATCATATAGCCAGAAAGGTTGTGCTACTTGGACCTTTTTGACAGTGTGTGAACTGAATGGTCGGGACAAAGTCGCGGAGGCGTTAAGGTCGATTCACGCTGGTATGAGCCGTTCCAAAGAGGATTTAACTCTCCCATGAATCCTCGCTTCGGGGCTAAGTTTTCGACCAAAGTATATAGTCGACGGTTTTCATGCGGTAGACGGTCAGCCACGATCAAACAGTCGCTAACCGAGATTTACGCCCGTCCGGAATTAAGTCCTGCGACCTGGGATTAACGGTCGTACCACGTCTCTTGCCAGCAAACGGGGGGGAGAGGAAAAGGAGAGAAGACCAAGCACGATGGTATATTGCTCTCTGTCTCCACTGCGTTCTCCAATCCAACGAAAATCTCGTTATCTCATCCTTTCTAGACGTTCGCATTTATAAAACTCTCTGGTAATTTTCTCTCCTACTCGAGGGAAATGGCATCGAAAATCAGGACGATCGTTTCAAGCTTTAATTTTTTTTTTGTTCCGTCCTCGTGTATATCCTTGTTTGCCTTCAGTCTGGCCGATCCCAGATGTGCATATTCGGGTCTGAAATTCGAGTAGGCGCTCTCTCAACAGAGAACGCGATGGTAGAGAGTTCTCTTGATCTTCTCGCGGACAGAGAAAGCCCTCTTGATCTTGATTCTCGATGGCTTCGCAAAAGTCAGAGATCCTTTTCATTAAATCCTGGCCTCGGCGGTGCCTTCTCGCCATTTCTACCGCTACAACGACGAAGATGAGATTCAATTTCGCTTCCGGCGGATTGCTTTTCCCTGTTCCGTCTTCGCCTTGTAACCGGATCGGCTTCTGTCAACACTGGTCGTTCTCGGTTTCTATCTTGGACGGTGAAACGACGAATAATATATATATATATATATACTGAATTGAGGGTGAAGCACAGCATTGCTTTTAGACTAAGACGACAAGTCCATTTCGTGGAGTATTAATCTCACGAGAAGTGATTAAAATTTAAACATTGTTCCGTGCACAGAATTCGTATTTGATTAAATTGGACCTTGAAGGCAATTTTCAACGAAGATCCTTACTTCGAAAATTCTCATGAAAATTCTCATCTTTGCTAAAAATTGCTCACGAGGCTCAACAAAAAGGTATACTAATTTTGGATAGAGAGAAATGTTTGAATTTATTCTCATGTCGATAAAAATACAATCATCAATTTAATGACACAACCTGATCATTTCCTTAAAATAATCTAATATGGCCAATTATTTGGCTGATTAGACGGAGGGTTTAGTTAACGAGGTATCCTTGGAGCGAATTATGGACACGTCTGCTTGGCCCAATAAAGTTTATCGAGGTGTTACGCATATCGTCTCAATAATTTACCGGAAACGACGAATAATATATATATATACTGAATTGAGAGTGAAGCACAGTATTGCTTTTAGAGTAAGACGACAAGTCCATTTCGTGGAGTATTAATCTCACGAGAAGTGATTAAAATTTAAAAATTATTCCGTGCACAGAATTCGTATTTGATTAAATTGGGCCTTGAAGGCAATTTTCAACGAAGATCCTTACTGAAAATTCTCATCTTTGCTAAAAATTGCTTACGAGGCTCAACAAAAAGATATGCTAATTTTGGATCGAGAGAAATGTTTAAATTTATTCTCATGTCGATAAAAATATAATTATCAATTTAATGACACAACCTGATCATTTCCTTAAAATAATCTAATATGGCCAATTATTTGGCTGATTAGACGGAGGGTTTAGTTAACGAGGTATTCTTGGAGCGAATTATGGACACGTCTGTTTGGCCCAATAAAGTTTATCGAGGTGTTACGTATATCGTCTCAATAATTTACCGGTACTATTACTACGTCGAGGCTCTCTGTTCATGACCGCATGGCGCTTGATACCGACACCTCTCGCCCCGAATCGTTATCCGATGATTACCTACAGCCGTATTATATTATCGCGCGAATCACCATACATAACGTCCGCTTATACACACCACATGCCCCTTCGATTCTCCATCACTCTCTCTCTCTCTCTCTCTCTATCTTTCTCTCTGTCTGTCTACCCCTCACCCCCTACACCATGTTACAGCATAGCTGTAATCGTCCAATATCGAATTACAGAGAAAATTATGATATAACCGAACACACTGGATACGACCCCATACGACCCCATCGATTTGAATGAGGGGTCATGGATAACTTTTTGCCAGATATTTTTCAGGATAAAAAATCTTTGTTAGGTGGTAGAGAGAATTAATGGGGTAATAAAATATGAACGAACGATGTAATAAAAAATAATCTGCTAATGGAATCTTATATATTTTGCATATTTATATTACTCTGCTTTCCGATGGAGTTACGATTCTACTTTTTGCTCATTTTCATTATCATAAATGAAGCTTTTTCATAACCTTCAGTTTATTACTCTACAATTTTTATTTCCAATTGTCCAATTTTTGTTGTTAAATGCGCAATATTGTGAAATTTTTACATCCCTTTGAGATCATTTTTTGGCGGTTTTTAAAGTATTCCTCGGCCAAAAAAAAATTGAGAAATTGGGGCGAACGAAGGTAAATTCTTTAAGTCTACTGACGGTATTTTCGAAATGGAAGCAAGCTGAGGGATGGCTTCAAAATAAGACCTACTACAAAAGCTGAATTTTTCGACAGTTCGTGGTATATTTAAAGGACCTAAACATGAGACTTTTGTCATTCTTGATTACTTTTATTTCATCATACAAAGCTTTTGTCAAAAACTGGCAAATTCCACGTAATGACGAAAATTAATTGTTTTGCCATTTGTTCACAATAATTTTTCAAAATATCTATATCAATACTCTTAACTGTAAATTAAATTGTCATTAAATATACGAAGATTCACCTTTCAAGCATATTTTATTTCTCTTGAATACGAGAATAGTGTCGTTGTATATCATGCCAGAAGTTGTTGTTACATTTTTTTGCCATTTATTCACAACAATTTTTCAAAATATCTATATTAATTTTCTTAGCTGTAAATAAAATTGTCAATAAATATACGAAGACTTACCTTTCAAGCATATTTTATTTCTCTTGAATACGAGAATAGTGTCGTTGTATCTCGTGCCAGAAGTTGTTGTTACATTTTTTTGCCATTTATTCACAACAATTTTTCAAAATATCTATATTAATTTTCTTAGCTGTAAATAAAATTGTCAATAAATATACGAAGACTTACCTTTCAAGCATATTTTATTTCTCTTGAATACGAGAATAGTGTCGTTGTATCTCGTGCCAGAAGTTGTTGTTACATTTTTTTGCCATTTATTCACAACAATTTTTCAAAATATCTATATTAATTTTCTTAGCTGTAAATAAAATTGTCAATAAATATACGAAGACTTCCCTTTCAAGCATATTTTATTTCTCTTGAATACGAGAATAGTGTCGTTGTATCTCGTGCCAGAAGTTGTTGTTACATTTTTTTGCCATTTATTCACAACAATTTTTCAAAATATCTATATTAATTTTCTTAGCTGTAAATAAAATTGTCAATAAATATACGAAGACTTACCTTTCAAGCATATTTTATTTCTCTTGAATACGAGAATAGTGTCGTTGTATCTCGTGCCAGAAGGTGCTGTTACATTGAGTCTCAGAGTCATTGGTATCTCAGCACTGACGAGCCCCGAGCAGGGCAGTCTGATTCTGAACACTTGGAGTGAAATCGGTACTTCACCCTTGGCGGAAACATTTACCCGTGGACGCAGAAGAGCAATGGACTCGGTTGTACCACCGTGTATACCAACATCATAATCCAGCTCCATGGAATACTGCAACTAAAAAAATTAACGAGAAAAGATAAAATAATGAATTCGACCCACGCATTCCCGTTTATACTTTCTACATTTATCGCCTGTTTTTTCTGCTATCTTCCATGTAGGATTTCGATTTCCCATTTCAAACCATAAAGCATATAAAGTCGACCTATCATACAGTACATACATACATATACAATATATATATATTTTTTAATGCAATGCAAAATCAAGTATAAAAATGCACGTAACTGTTCCAGTGAACATGTAAATTCTCTTATGGGCAGAAAGGCGAGTTTAACGAACCCTTTTTCCTTTCTACGTGGCTTTTTTTTGTGCCGATTTTTTATTTTTCATTCGCACAACCCATCCACATCGCTGCCCCTCGTTCATTGGCTGATTCCTCGGGTTTTTTTTTTACGACCACCTATCGTACCGACAATTCCACAAGGGTTGAATGTAACCTCTTTCTCCTCTGCCTCCTCACCCTTAGAGCTGGGGCGAAGAAGTCGACAATCGGCGATCACGGAATGCCTGCGAGCCCCAACTGTAGTCGCGCTACAGATCGCGAGACAGGGACTAAGAGAATCGCGATATAGCGTTTAGGCACGCCACAAGTTTTACGATGTTACATAAATAATAGAGTTAGTGCTTCGTGATGCGGTGTCAACCAACGCGCCTTCTCTCTGTATCTTTCTCTCTCTCTCTCTCTCTTCACTTTCTTGCCCTTTCATGGATTTTCATCCCTTTCATACGTTGACCTCTGAGCGCGTGACTCTCTCTCGTAGTGTCCAATGACAGCGCGTGACGCAGGTTTTTCGAACTCTGCATGGCCTCTGTGTAATCGCTCCTGGGGGTTTGTAGCGTGACACCTGACGCTCTTGCCCCATCCCTTACACTCCAACCCCTCCCATAACTGGTCTAGCGAACAAGCCGCACAATTTCATTCTCCTCGTCTCGCGCTCTTTGCGGTCTTTCGGTGGTAGCGTTATTTTCACGCACGTACCCTCATGAAAGAAAAATAACAATGTCTCTTTTTCGCGTCATTACAACTGCCCATATCACTAATGAGCAAACTGCCAGCAGGGCTAACCGAGCGAAAAAGAAAGAGAAAGAATGTGCGTGTGTGTGTGAAAGAGAGCGAGAGAGAGAGAGAGAGGGAGGGAGTGAGAGAGAGAGAGAGAGAGAGAGAGAGAGAGAGAGAGAGAGAGAGAGAGAGAGAGAGAGAGAGAGAGAGAGAGAGAGAGAGGGAGGGAGGGAGGGAGAGAACAGAAGAAATATGAAGAAAGCAAGAGAGGCCATTATTAACCCCGCGATAGAGTGCACTTTTATATGTCTGCAATCACCTTGACCTTAACTCCATGGGTATGAGTTTAATTTTGCATGAAACGAGGGTACATAAAAATTTGCACAATTATTCATCTTGATGAAATGGCCCCTTTTAATGAGTTATTGTTGAAAATAATCTAAACAAGTTGCCCCGATGTCGGAAAATTCATGAACTGAGTGCGATATTAACTTTGGGGAGAGTTTTTTAATATACTGACTGAGCATCAACAATATATACAAGAGTTTGAACAACTGTGAGCAAAGAATGTGATGTCGAGAGCTTGAATTATTGTTCTTTTACTCTTCTTCATGGCCTCCATCGTATAAACCCAAACTACATGAACCTCTTCGAGACAGTTTGAAAATGTATGTTTCCCTCGTAGCTAACTTTTATCCCCTTATTCTCCTTCCCTCTCTCTCTCTCTTTCTCTTTCTCTCTCTTTTTTTCACTCACTCACGTCAACTCTCAAGAGCAGGTTCTTCCCAAACGTTCGGTGCACCGGATAAAAAGACAACAAGCCATTGGAAAAATAAACGAGGCAGGAAGAAGAGAGAATAGAGGAAGAGAGGTGAGTAAGAAGGACGAGCCCATCTTCGATTCTCGGTCCCTCGAGCTATCGTTGCTTGATTCGAGCTTAAAGCGGACCAATCGATTTATCTTGGCTCTGCTCGCCATCATACCGAAAGGATTGACGACTAAAAGGCTTCTCTCCTCGTCACTTCATCCCCCTCGCTCTTCAAAAGGGGGATGAACGATTGAGGAGCAGCATCGAGTGATTTTGTGCAGCTGGAAGCGCGCGCGTTTGCTTAATATCCACTCTCGGATTTCTCGTAATAGCGTAAAAATGTTTGTTCAAGGAGCGAGACAGCTCTCGTCTACTCTTCGTAGCTCTGGTCAGACTGGCCCATTCCGCTTCGTATTTCCCTCCCCATTTCCTCCAACCCGTCGAACTCCGCTTCCTCTTTTATTTCATCCCCGAATCAACCTTCACCGAAAACTCCTGTTTTTCATCTCCCCAAATTTTTTTCCTCGTTCCATCTCGGTGCTTTGACTATTCTCTGTGTGTGCCAAACAAACTTTCCATCAGCCCTGGGCGAAATGCTCGTCGTTAATAATCGCCATAATTATTATTATAACTTCTACGATCATTATTACGATCCACCGGAGTTTTTGGGGAAGGGATGAAACGCTCACTTTGATTAAACTGGACGATATAGCTTTTTAATCGTATCATTTATTTTGCTCTTGTCAGAGTGTGCTCGGTAAATTTCGACAACATTTCAAAATGAAGTATTCTCAATCGTTTTTCGTGCATGAAAAAAATAATGAGCAGCATGCCAAAGTGACATTCGTCAGGGAAAAATGACCCACTCAACATGGTCAATGCAGAAGTCATAGAAGACTACAGGATTGAAAGGAGGGGAATGAGGATGACAATAAATCGGAAAATAATTTTGAATGGAGCTAAGGAGTGCCGTTTGGTAGTGGCAGCTCGGTAAGGGGTTCCGGTCGATCTCTGCGGTCTGGTGACGGCTTTGATGGTACCCGAGGATGAGAAATAAAAAGCGTAAAATCCTCGATCGTCAAGCTCTATATAATATATAGCGGTAGCAGCAGCCAGTAGCCTGTATTCAGTGCTATATATATATAGCAAGAGGGCAAAGGTCTTGAAGGGTTTTCTCTCTTGTGTCCTTCACTCTCGTGCAATAACGAAATGCCATTGGTTTTTTCTTCTTTCTCCTTGTCTTGCATTTTTTCCTTCTTTTTTTTTTTTTTTCAAACCCCTCGTGCGATCCCACTTCCTCGTTCTCAATTTCTCGCTTCGACCCTTTCACCATCACTGTTTCGCCTCAAACTCTCATTCCTCGCCTTTACACAGGAGAGAAGAGAGCTTCACCAGGAGTCTGGCAGAACGGAATGAAAGTTACGAGTTTACGCTTTGATTTGATTCCACGGATCCCCTCCGTCACCCTCTCTCTCGCTCTCTCTCTCTCTCTCAGCATCTCATGATCCTTCTCCTCGCATCCTTTTCTCCCTCTCTCAAACTTTCAGCCCACAGAGAAAGAGAGAAGCGTAGAAAGAGAGAGAGAGAGAGAATGGAAAGTCCAAGGGGATTTCCACTGCGGTAGCCGTTAGACAGAAATTAAATCGAATCGCGTCTTTGACAGAAACGGGCTAAGGGATGATAGCAGTTGAAATCGGAATTTCGTACAACCAGATGAGAGAATTCCACGCTGAATACACACCGCATATACTCCTTTCAGAGAGTTATTCTTTTCAGAGGGCTTTTGGTACGATGCAATGAAATATATCTCAGTTTTGAATGGATCGAATACATTTCTTTATTCTCTACTACCTTGCTCTGGCAGATTATTCATAACGTAGACTATTCGATTATTCTGATTCAATGAGAAAAACATTCCAATGAAATATAAAAAAATTGCCTCCGAGACATTCTCCCTCATCGCAATGCGTCCTCGCAACATTTACATCTTCTGACATGTACGTCGCACATTTTGGTAGCTCGCAAAGTGCAGTTTATCGTTACGTTGTATTGTTGTACGTCAGTGTGCGAGAATCGCGTGACGAGCTTGTACGAATTAAGGGAACAAAACTCTCCAAGCCCTTGGTAGCTCCGCTGCTCCCCTGGAATTCTCGTAGGAAAAGCTCTTTAGAGACACGCGAGCTCACGAGCTACCATGAGGATAGCCTACCCACCCTTCACGGTCCGTGACATACCCCTCTCCCCTTCATCCATTCCCCCACCGGTGACGGTAATATTTCAATCAAATATTTAACCGTTAATGGTCTTACGTATCACGGCAGAGTGAGCTTGAAAGGGTTCGTTTGTCGCGCAACGCTTATACATAGCTGAGAACTTTGAGTTTCGTACAAGAGCTCCTCTGTCTC
>OY769908.1:17519625-17603278 GCA_963669185.1 Dyspetes luteomarginatus | reverse complement strand
AACTTAAGGGCGCTCGTTGCTTTAACGAGCGATTTTAACGGTTTAATTATTAGCTCGACTGTACTCGAGAGAGACATAAGGGCTGTTTGCACCCTGGGTGTTAACGCAATACGCTCGAGTGACTCTGGGCATGGAGTATCCGTAGGGTTTTGCCGTTGCCGCGGGATTCTGAACGGCTCCGAGTATGTTGGACTGGGATGCGTGGATCCGGCAGATGTAAGCGTCTCGCGAGAGCGACTCCACCCGTTTCACGAGGATGTTTCATCTATCTACAACTCTCGCGGGTATATAGCCTTGATCTGCGCCAACCACCGGTGCGTCTGTCTGCTCTTCATTCTCCAGGGCTGCGTCTCTTTCTCTCTCTCTCTCTCTCTCCCCCTCTCTCTCCTCGTCCTCCTCTCTCACTTCCTCCTTCTCTTTCCCTTTTTCTCGTTGTCTCTCTCCGGTCCACCTACGGCTGACGAGCAAACGCTCTGGCTCCTCACCGAGTCATATACCCATATAATACATATGCAATTCTCATTGCCATTCCAATCTCGTTTGGCTCCTTCGGGACTTTCTGCTACCTTTCCACGATAGATGCATATATATATATATATATATATATATATATATATATATATATACAGATCTATGATACTTCTCTGTCGCTCATCTCACCCTTTAAGCTCTCCTCCTCCTACCCCTCTCTCATCCTTTCCCTCCACATCGCAGATTCGTCTCACTCTTCACCGCGCATAGTCCCAAGATTGGGCCTTATGCGGTTGAAAATATCCCCGTGTACGTTAACACGCGACAATCGTGTAGACACCCTCGCTCTCACGAGCAGAGTGGCGACGGGAATGAACGCTCGAGCAACCCCGTTTTGCGATAAGCAATAAGCTGTCACATGAACCCCCTGCATGCACCCCCCCCCCCCCCCCCCCCCCCCACCCCACCCCCAGCCAGCCTATATAGCATAGATTTGTGTACATGTAGAATATTTGGCTGGGTGTATGTAGATTACAGAGAGCTGGGGCGGGAGGGGGGTAGGGAGGGAGTTTATGTACCCTATGAAATGCCAGTTCCAGACTCTCCAGTTCATTTTCGACTGGCAGATTTGGAATAATAATCGATGGAATTATTCCTTCATCCTGCTCTCGTCGTGACAGTTGATGTTGATCAAAACTTTAGTATTTCCTTTTGCCATGGGAGCTATAACAGTGCACCCTTAATTCATATACCCTTAAAAATGTGCGATCTTAACGAATTCTACTTATGACTCTACTTAGTGATGATTCTACTTAGTGAATTGACACTTAACAAACGCCATGATAAAATTACTTTTTCTAGATATACTTTCCGTCCAATTGTTGATTTACTAGCTCAGAGTAAATTCACACCATGGCGATGTCAAGCCGATGCCAACTTTTGCAATAATTTTTTTTGTTCGCGAAAAAACAAAACAAAAAAAAAATGGTAGGGATTTTTCTACATACGCGTTGTAAAGAGGATTAAGTGCCTATAAAACAGAGGCCTTGACTTATTTCGTTAGCTCGTATCCCGCGGATAATTGGTGGCCAGGGACAAATAAAGTGTCCAGCCCGATATAAAGGGGATGAAAGACTTTTTTTTTTTTTTTTACCGAGTAAAAAACTTTTTGCTACGTGTTATCCCGTACAAGGCAGTTTGTCTCGTAATGCGAAAACATTGCGTTGCCTATCCCAAGACTGGGCAATCTAAGAGACTGTGCGATTGTGTGCGTGTGCGTGCGGACGCTCGCGCGTGCGTGTGTGTGTGTGTGTGTGTGTGTGTGGGTCCAAAAAGGGGAGAAAAAGTCACGTAAAGGATTGCGTTACGAGTCCCGAAGGAAGGCGAGTTTTCCGATGGCTCTTGGACGACGAACTGAACGTTTTTGTTTCCCTTCCATGTTTTACACACAGCTGTAACCGGCACAGTCAACCGATATTGGCCAACGTAATCTTTTAATCCGGGCCCGCTCTGTCTTATTGCCACGAGAAGGGCTGACTATGAATCAGTCGAGCGATATAAAGCTCGTGTGTAATACTGCGAAGGGTGATAGAATAGTCAGGATGTTTGTTTTTTTTCTCTCCCACATTTTTATCAACCCTCCAATGATACATTATTGATTAGCATTTAACCAAATTTCCAAAAGTTTTAACGATAACTTTGGCCCTTAAAAAAAAAATTATTCCACGACATTTTTCTATTTCTCATATTATTGTTGTTGGTGCATTTTCAGAGCTCGTGTATGCTAAAATTATGATACCAGTCATGAATCAATCCTCGCCAACTTCCGTCTCGTGTATGCGCCGACACATCTGATGCATAAATTCACTTGATAACATTCACGCGTATACGTATTACGACAATAATAACTCGGGGGTATTTAGATATGCACATTAATACTTCTTTGTGTGTCGGTGAGTTCCCTCTGCTTTTCCATTCGGAGCAGAAAACACCATTGTAAACCATTTGCGTATGACTGATTCCATACAAAAGTAAAATACTTTACAGCCCCTCAACCCAACTCCATTCTGATTAAATATTTTTCCCCATAAGATCGAGTAATTTTCGGTTGTATATTCTCATGCAAATGCCAATATATTACCTGATGCTCCAAACAATTTGAAAAAAGGCAAAAAAAAAGTGTCCGTAAGTTCTCTCTGTTTTTCCATTCGGAGCAGAAAACACCATTGTAAACCATTTGCCTATGGCTGATTCCATACAAAACTAAAATACTTTGCAACCCTTCAACCCAACTCCAATCTGATTAAATATTTTTCCCCATAAGATCGAGCAATTTTCGTTTGTATATTCTCATGCAAATGCCAATATATTACCTGATGCTCCAAACAATTTGAAAAAAGGCAAAAAAAAAGTGTCCGTAAGTTCTCTCTGTTTTTCCATTCGGAGCAGAAAACACCATTGTAAACCATTTGCCTATGGCTGATTCCATACAAAACTAAAATACTTTGCAACCCTTCAACCCAACTCCAATCTGATTAAATATTTTTCCCCATAAGATCGAGTAATTTTCGGTTGTATATTCTCATGCAAATGCCAATATATTACCTGATGCTCCAAACAATTTGAAAAAAGGCAAAAAAAAAGTGTCTGTAAGTTCTCTCTGTTTTTCCATTCGGAGCAGAAAACACCATTGTAAACCATTTGCCTATGGCTGATTCCATACAAAACTAAAATACTTTGCAACCCTTCAACCCAACTCCAATCTGATTAAATATTTTTCCCCATAAGATCGAGCAATTTTCGTTTGTATATTCTCAAGCAAATGCCAATATATTACCTGATGCTCCAAACAATTTGAAAAAAGTCAAAAGAAAAAGTGTCCGTAAGTTCTCTCTGTTTTTCCATTCGGAGCAGTAAGCACCATTGTAAACCATTTGCGTATGGCTGATTCCATACAAAAGTAAAATACTTTACAGTCCCTCAACCCAACTCCATTCTGATTAAATAATTTTCCCCATAAGATCGAGCAATTTTCGTTTGTATATTCTCAAGCAAATGCCAATATATTACCTGATGCTCCAAACAATTTGAAAAAAGTCAAAAGAAAAAGTGCCCGTGAGTTCCCTCTGTTTTTCCATTCGGAGCAGAAAACACCATTGTAAACCATTTGCCTATGGCTGATTCCATACAAAACTAAAATACTTTACAGTCCCTCAACCCAACTCCATTCTGATTAAATATTTTTCCCCATAAGATCGAGCAATTTTCGTTTGTATATTCTCATGCAAATGCCAATATTGATGTTCCAAATAATTTGAAATAAGTAAAAAAAAAATGGTCATCCTGCTCTGAGAATTTTCGGTGAGTAATAAAATCTTGAAGAATTTCCAAATATTCATTATAACTTGTACGCGTAAAAAGAAGTTTAATCGGTTCGGAAAAAGAGTGGAGCTCCAAAGTGTTTCAGTTTTCTGTGGAATCAGCCATATTGTATATACACATATATACAGTCTCTGTAGAAACTTCGTCTCTTCGTGTGTTTCACACCTCTGCGTTTAACAATAAGCACAATCCGGTAACTAAAGCATCGTGCAAGCGAACCGGTGAGTGTATGTTTCAGCCGGTTTATCAAATGAAGTTTAGCGTCACGTTTATCGTCGTTCGCTCTTGGGCAAAACAGGCAAAGCGACCTAACATTGTGAGTGACTGCCAGGTGGTGGAGAAAAGGCGAGAGAGAGAGAGAGAGAGAGAGAGAGAGAGATGGAGTCCTCGTTTGCGTGTTGAGTGGGAAAGCAAGTCGCGAGAGAACGGAATTGGTGGTGACAGAGAAGAGGGCTGGAAACGAGAGCGTTATAGTTGTGAGTGAGACTGGATATATAGTGAACGCGTATATAAATACATATATATATGTATAGAAGGAGAGAGAGAGAGAGAGAGAGAGAATGCACTAGGGAAGGGGGCACGTAGGGCAATTTTCGCGTAATTCGATGGGGTGTGATCGTCATAGCAACCCCTGGTCCTCCACCTTCATCCCCGTTCAACCCTCCTTGGAGGCTGGAGCGCCTGTTCAAACAACTCCCAAACTCTGTACCATACCGGGGGCTAGTACTCAGTTGCTCTTAGTCGTCTTCTATACACACACACATATATATATATATATATATATATATATATATATATATATATATATATATATATATATATATACATATATAGATATAAATATATGCACGTATGTATTGACGTCGTTTCCGCTATCTGGCTTTCCCTATTTTGCGTTTCCCTACCTCCCTTCTCGAGTGCACACCCTCTCATTCGTAGTATACACATACAACATGACTGTGTAAATTCTATAACTGATGCATACATAAACTTGTACACATGAGGCTAGTGTAAGGGGTATATAATATTATATATTATGTATTAAATGCCACAATATATTCTCGGATAGCAGGAGCGCAGAAGTAAAGAGGCAGAACATCATGTGTAGATATGACGTATATATATATATATATATATATATATATATATATATATATATATATGTGTGTAGGGTGTACAACAATTTGTTCGCTAACCACGCTAGAGTGAGCGTGTATACAGCCAGAGAGTGAGTGAAACAACAGAAGATGGGATGTATACAGTCTAGATGTAGATATATAGATATACGTTGGTATGTCATTTGCTGGATAGTGGTGGCTTATCACGAGGACGAAGTGGAAACGATGAGAAAAGGACTCTCAAGAGTTAGAAGTTGTAACAACTATCCAGATTTCCTTCTGTCCACGTATATACATCGTCGTATTTTCCTCTTTGTCATTGACGTCTGCTATGTTAGCTCGATCGTTTCATTTTAATTCTGCAGAATTTTATTCTCATCGAAGATGAGGGAATGTGAGATAAAGCAAGAATTAGCTCCATCAACTTGGCAATAAAATTTCACGTATACAATTTGAACTTTTGGCCAAATTATAAAAAATTGTTATCATTATTCTGCAATGATGATTCGTGTATTTGGCGTGGCCCGAATACTCGACATCCCCACGGAGAATAAAATGAAGTGAAAGAATCGAGATGGATCGAGTTAATTTCCAACTTTTTGTGTTCGTCCAATTTTTTTTATATTTTTTTATTCTGTTGAATATATATTTGTTGTTTGAATTTTTATTTCGTATGTGCGACAGAGCCTGCGGGAAATCAGGCCTCTGTTTCATATTACTACGAGGAAAACAGAGAGAGAGAGAGAGAGAGAGAGAGAAGATAGATAACACGATGATATTGTGGTATCTCAAGAGAGAAAATACACCGGGGACTGCACGATGAGAATTTCCGATGATAAAAAAAGACTGCGAGCTCTTGGAATGAGAGGCTGCCCGGCAAGAAAATGCAGCATCAACGTATATATACTATATTGCTTGGTCCTTCAGCTTGGATTTTTCTAGCACCCAACGTTGTGGGGTAATTTTTCTCTCTCCCTGGGCTTGTTTTTCTTTTCTTTTTTTTTGCTAAAACTTGAGCTCGAGATATTCCCGGGTGCCAGAGATTCGTATTATTTCTAATTATGTTTTAAACCCCAAGAAAAGCGGCTGGCGGAATCTACGTCCGCACATTATCAACTTGTACTACTTACTCGCCTCTTTTTTCCGCTGAGCTTGAAAACCGAGGAAGAAAAAAATATTGTGCTAGGGAGCTGCAATAGCAAAATATGTCAGTCTGAGCCATGGTAACGTCAAAAGATAAATGGACAATGGGTAAAGGTGAATTAACACAATCCGTCCATCCATCGTGTCTGAAATTTCGATAAAAACTGAAAAAATTAGAGTCTGGTTTTTTTCCCCTTACTGCATATATTTTATTGTATTGTCGAGGTGAGTTTAGAGGCTTAGAAAAGTCAATATTGAGATCGAAAAAAAATAATTAAATAAATAAATCAAAAAGTTAACCACGACCGATAAAAGAATATTTAAAAAAAATTAAAATAATTCAGTATGGACGTATTGAAAAATGTTGAACGAATTTTAGAATGTTTGAAATTGATGAATTTTTCTCATCGTACAATGAAGAAAACAAAAAAAATTAAGAGCGATGTAAGAATGTAAATGAAGAGAAATCCAAGTACATTTCACTCATCATTAATTCTCATTCGCCGTTGATGGTTTTTTTTTTCTCCAGTTAATATCTTGCAAACGCCTTCTCTTGGAATTCACCGACGAGAGAAACCCAACGGAGTGAGAGATATAAATTAGAGGAGAGTTACTCGACGGTATTATTGCGAGAGCTGCTTAATTATAAAACCGATAAATTCATGGACGTTACTACGAAGGAATGAACGCTATGCTAGACGGCTGGATGGCCTGCTCTGTGCTAAAGCATGACTGTACTCGACCCGGACAGACGTCTGGAATCCTCCGCGTGATAAACGAGCTACTGATCCAGATCCTATCTCTGTACGTATTTCCTCCCACCCCCTCCCCTCCACCACCCCCCTATCTCTTTGAATTGTAGAGCAGGAAATTTACATAGTACAATATAATATATCGAGGTCCAATTTGTAGCATTCTTTTTTCAAAAGCGTTTGGATCTCCGAAGGGGTTTTTGCACCTTCTATGTTTACCGAATGACGCGCAAAGACGAAAGACTTGGAGCTTTAACATACTAATTTTCTCAAGGACTTTTGAGTCTTCCATCACTCGTGAAAGTTTTCAAGCTTCCCTCTTTATCATTTGGCAATTCCTTTTGCTTATCCTCTCTCGTGCTTTTGCTCACCCTTCGCGTTTTCTCTTCCTCTCGCATTTCCTTTACTATCGACTTTTACCCTCAAGTCACCCCGTTGGATGAGCCCAAGAGTTGGAGGAGCGTCTCTGTAGCAATTAGGTGCGTCGTTGGGCGTCGCCCGAGTGACTCAAACCCCTATCAAAACTCCACGGTAACGCGGTGAGCAACTGGCATGTATATAGATTTTATACTGGTGGTTAACGCCTGATCGAATCTTCAAAGTCTCGAGTGTGTGAGACTCAATGTTACGGAATATTCATGTTTACGAAAAGTGCAGCGAACTGACAAATTGGAGATCCTCGATCGTATCTTCAACTCTCCCTTTATGGATGTCCTCGATCAATTCTTGTGTTCATTTTGTACATATGTGCAAATGTCTACACTAGTGAGGAGAAATCTACAGGATATTTCGATTTTTTTTTTTTGTTTATTAATCAATTCTAATTTCTTCGAGTGTTTGCTTGTGGAGGGTCACCAGAATTTTCGAAAAACATTCTCATATCTTCGATACTATACGCAGAGAATCATTCGTGACTATTAATATTTTCAATTAGTCGCAAGGAGTTTAAAAAATCCAGGAGAGTCTTGACTCTCCTGGATTTCTCCTGGATTTCTCCTCGACTCCTGTCTTGACCATCCATGGAAAGATGGAACAATCTGTAATTAGTTTATTCTAAAAGGTAATTCAGGCTCCATCTTATCCAATCGATTTTTCAACGTCACATAAATGTGTAAGCCTCGTATTGGTCAAAAGTCGACGTGGATAAAATACAGATTGAAGCAGCATCATCAAGGGACATTTCTGCCTGAAATTCTCGTATCTTTCGACGTAAATTCAGTGAGGAAATTTTTTCCTACATTCCATCCTTCGCTCTTGAGACTCAGCAGCATTGTTTGTTTTTTCCTCGTCCCTCCCGATGGCTTTGTTACTCGCGAAGGGAAAATCTCTCCTCGTTCTCGCAGGGGCAGGCTTTATGAAGGAGTTTGCACGGGCGTCCGGCAAAAATGCCGGAGTAATGGGGAAAAGACTAGAAGAGACGGGAGAGCGGGAGGAGGGTGAACAGACGAGGTTTCTATATACATCTCGGACACCTTATATACACACCACCGGGCTGGGTCTGATTTTCATGCGGTTCACAGAGAGCTAGAGAGAGACAGAGAGAGAGAGAGAGAGAGACAGAGAGGGAGACAGAGAGAGAGAGAGAGAGAGAGGGAGGGAGAAAGAGAGCTGAATTTCTCTCTTTCGCGCGCGCTCTCTCGTTCGTTCGAAGCAGAGAGTCGAGTTTGGCGAACTATCAGCGAACCTATCGCGACGACAAATTTCCTCATCTAACTTTGCGCACCCGGGATGAGATGATCGCTCAATGCCATCACCATCGGGCAGTTCCGCACCGTCGAGGCGCTCTTGGCTTACTCTCCGTTGGTTGGGTAGAAAACGTCCTGTATATATTCACCAACGAGATGAGATGAGATGAGATTCCGCCCTGCTCTCCATCTCCAGCCATATCTCTCACACAGCATCCAGCCATGAAGAATAAATGAAGATCTTGTAAAAATTTTCCTTTGTCCAGAATCGGGAAATAATAAAATACTGATAAATGGAATTGAATGAAAAAAAAAAAAAAAAAACCAAATGCAGGCAAGAGAATAAAGTGCCATCGATTCAACTCGTTTATTCGTCAGTCATTTCATTATAGTTGCCGCGAATTTGTTCGTAAATCCAATTTTTATTTGGCCTGAGACGAGAAAAAGAGGCACATATTCGAGTCATGAACTGAAAAGAAGTTCGAAAAGAAATGCTCCAGCTATAGGTGAAAGTTCGCAGTCTGAAAAATAAAACAAGCGGAAGAGGAAGGCTTCCATGCTATATTGATGGGCGAGAGTTTGTCGCCCGGCGTGTGTGCTCTGACATGAGCTTGGTGTGTGGCTCGGCCAAATAAACGAGAAAATGTCTTTCGACAACGGGAGAGCAGAGAGTCGAGGCAGGTTCACCCGAGACAGGCCAAAAAGGACCAGCATAGAAAGGGAGAAAGAGAGAGAGAGAGAGAGAGAGAGTGTCGGGGCAAATTGAAAATGTTGCTTCCTGTTTAAAGTTGCGATCGAGCCTTGTGTACGGATGGTGCCAGAATCGTGAGGAGTGAATGAGGCAAAGAGAGAGAAAGGGAATGAAAAGAGGGAGAGAAAGGAAAAGAGAGAGACCGACACCTCGAAAGTCACCAGTTCGTTTTTTTTTTTTTCAACCCTGCTCGTTTCTCTCGGTATCTGGAAAAGCCAGCCAGGCGAGAATCCTGGAGTTCTCTCTATGTTTGCTGGGGATTTTCACCATTCTAGGCAAGTAGAACGGACGTCGTGTTACCGCACACCCCTATAGTAGTTTTCCGCTCGACCTCTGACACTGTCCGCCAGGCTGCTGCACTGTATAATGCATTCTCCATATACCATGTCGTTTAGAGCAATTCCCAGCAGAGATGGACCACATTTTATTTAATGGTAATTTCCTTCACCGTTTTATATTTTTCGAACGTGAACACTTTCATTATTATTATACAATAATAAAATCCAACTTTTGCCCTATATAATGATAGCCTGTTATTTATATCTGCGAATTGGTTGATCCTTTGAAAAATAGTATTTGGAGAGTGATGGAATAATCGAGGTACTAAAAAAACGAGCATGTTGAACACGTGTTTGGCTTCGATTTTTTTCTAATACGGAGCTCTGTGTCTGACCAATCATGCTTAAAAAATTGTTTAATATTGACTTTTTAATAATTTACTTATTCTTCGTGTTATGGAAACGTTCCCTCGCCGTTGGTGAACCATCTATTCCAGAATTAATCTATATATGTCCTATCGTACAGAGCCCTGAAAGATGCGAGACTACTTTTGCGCTTATATCGATCCACAGGCATCAGAATCTTTGCTCTTCAGCACATGTTTTCCTCCCTCGTATATGTTAACATAATGAGACCCGCATAATGCCCTCCTGCACATATGTTTTTTTTTTTTAATAAGTTTTTCCCACCTCGATACCCTTCGTCGACTCTCTTGATCGTTCCTTAAGAAGGGAGAATGAGGGGAAGAAAATATGTTTATATAGACAAGAGTTAGTCAGAGATTTGCCCAAAGTAGTTAGGCAACTCAATTTTCTCTGTCAAGGTCTCATCAAATTTGCCATATGGAACTAATATTTTTTTATCAATCTACTTGACAATTTCGTTGAAAGTAAAATTCTAATGAAAAAAAAGTTTTTATTTAAAATAGTAACATTATTGTTACAAATTTTTGTTTTAATCAAATTTATCCTACAAGAAAAATCTTGGATTCTCAGACAATTGTCGTAGGGATACAGCTGGAAGAATAAATATTTTTCTTTCTTTCCAATTTCTATGAAAAAAACTTTCCTAGATATTTCACATAAGCAACTGCATGCTTTACCCGCCCTTATCCCTGGGCCATCTCTACAGACATTACATTTGTCGTGCGCCCTCTTCCATTTCTTTTATTCTTTGAGCTGAACTCTCACTAAAAGGCCTCAAAAACATTTAATAAATTCTATTTACGTGTTATTTGTATCGATTAAGTTGAAAAAAACAACTAAATTTTATTTATTTTTAAGTTCTATTAAAATAGCGGCTTTTGCAGATATTTCACGTTAAACTACCTCTCTCTCTCTCTCTCTCTCTCTCTTCGCTCTGGACCATTTTGACACACTACATTTATCCAGCACCACACACCGCATCAACGCGGCGAGGCGGCTCCGGTTTCGAGTGATTATGTCGCATAATCCCTGTTGCCGTGCGGATAATGGGGTTGGTCAGGCGAGGTTCTAGCTCTCCTCGATGTGTACTGGATACTGCCGCGTACCTATATAGCTATATATATATATATATATATATATATATATATATATATAAAGAGAGGAGAAATTTAACAGAATGTACTATATAGATTGGTGAGCAACACAGTACCAGGGTATTTGTCACAAACACGACGAAAGAGAGGGAGAGAGAGAGAGAGAGAGAGAGAGAGAGAGAGAGAGAGAGAGAAAACGCGGTATGTTTCACGGTGTCGGGTGTACCGTGATATTCTCTGTTATCCGAAACACGAGGCTGTTATCCCACAGGACTTATCGTACGCGCAAACGGGCGCACGCCGTCGTCTATTTCAGTGAAAAGGGCAGGGTGGGGGAGGCTCGTGGTGCATGAGAAAGCACGAGATCTGGAACTCGTGCAGAGTAAGAGAGTGATAGCACACCGGAAAACCTGGTCGAAGGATGAAAGGGGGAGTGCGTGAAGTAGAGAATATACATGTGAGTGGAAGAGAGAGAGAGAGAGAGAGAGAGAGGGAGGGAAAGTTGAAAATTAATCACCTCGCGTCACCAGCCATGATCCTAGTGAATTTGCAATTAATTTTCAAATTTCTAGCATCAACGTTACCCATTCACTAGAATTTGTGGTGTAAGCCATGACGCAAAGAGACTTACAGCGTATACAGTGACACGATCTACGGCCTGAAAATATTGTCACAATAATTAGGAGGCGCCACATGCAACAAAATAACAAAATTGGGAATGTAAGCTTGATCTAAAGTTTGAAACGATTGTACGATTGAACCACTTTCAGATCGAACTGACGAGGAAAAACTGGGCCTTAATATCATATATAATGACACGACATGGCACGACAAGATACGAGTTGAGGGCTAAAAATATTGTTGCAACAAGGGGGTGGCTGTTGGAACAAAATTAAAGTGACATTTGTGTAATGTGACAAAACTTGAATCTACCAGATGATTTTTTTCACTGAGGAGATGTAATAATAATAATAATTATTATTATTATTATACCAGAGAAATAAACATGTGAAAAAAAGTAATTGATTCCTTCTTCATCCCCATAACGAATCTGTCAATCGACAGCCATCCGCAGACTCCTTCGCAAGCTCCTTTCAGACTCTTCCAATGAACCAAATTAGGGTCGAGTGACTCAGTTCAATCTCCGTGTCTCCTTCCTTTTTCCCCCTCTTGATCCTACAATGTAATTCGTCGTATATGGGGTTTCTCCAATTCGAGTACCTCCACGACGTGCCAGCAGCGAGATTCAAGGGTACGTCACTGCGTGGAAATGCGAGTGTGGGTGTGACACATACCCCCTTATCCCCCCTTATCATTGCGGAAATTCGAGACCTTGTTTCGGCAGAGTGATTGAGAAAGAGAGTGACTTCCTCTCTTTGATGGTCGTCCAATAATCGTAAGACGAATAAACGAGAGAAAACAGCCATTCTATGGGGTAATTGCAAGAGGGTTGAAACACCCCATTGGAAATCGAGCAGGTGCATAATTGGAAAAAAAAAAAAAAACAGTATTTTGGATACATGCCACAATTGTTACCGATCAAAAAACATTCCAATCATATTCTAATGATTACAGAAAGTTTGAAATTTATCTTGATTCGCTGGTACCGAAATTATAATAACGTAAGAATTATTATCCCATCTTTTCATCAACTGAATTGTCTCACCAGGAAAGTTATTTTTTTTACTTCACACTGAGTTCAAAAATATCGCGTAATTATTTGTCATTCTCTGTTGAAAAATTGGAACGATTCTTAAACACTGCTGAAGGGTAAAAAATTTGCAAGAAAACCGATTAAGAAAAAGTGCCAAAAATATCCTGGATTTACTTTATTATACTCGATGCCATTGTACTGCTATAATATACAATATAGCTCGTAGTATATAAGGAGGGGTGAGAATTATTCTCACTCCCTACCAGACTCGACAATGGCACTAGATGCTCGATCGTCGTAGTAATATCGTTCCTTTTTTTATCGAGAGTACACGCCCCATCAAGACAGAGAGGGAGATGGGGGAGCGAGAGAGAGAGAGAGAGAGAAAGAGAACGAGAGAGAGAGAGAGAGAGAGAGAAAGAGAACGAGAGAGAGAGAGAGAGAGGAGGGTAGAGAGTCTCTCAAACTCTCATTCTCCACGACACTTCCCAGCACATCGAAGCTCATCCACCCCCTCACGATAACCCCGGGGGGGCTGACAGTATTACAAGTAATTGTCGCTATATAGAGAGGGTCGATGTGGGCAGTGAACGAGGCCCCAAGGCTTCCATTCAAGTTTTTCTCTTCTTCTCTCTATCTTTTTCCCCTTTGACACCATTTATTTTTTCTCTTCCAACATCGCTTGGATTTTCCACCCCTTGTTCTTCACCACCAGAATATAGCTTGAGACCAGCTCTGACTAAGAAAAAGGACTACATTCAATCTAAATACAAGACTTTCCACGATTCGCCATGATTTCGCAGCCTCTTCAGGCCTTTAAAGTGGAGGCAACTTTCGTCTAACAAGTGGATGATTCACAAATCATTCGCAATTGCCACGCTTGACACGAGAGGCAAGTAAGGGAACGAGAGTGTCGCCCGAGAGCGCAGCAGGCACAAAACTTTATTCGTTACTTTCAAAGTTCCCATTATACTCTCTCTCTCTCTCCTCTCTCTCTCTCTCTCTCTCTCTCTCTCTCTCTCTCTCTCTCTCTCTCTCTCTCTCTCTCTCTCTCTCTCTCTCTCTCTCTCTCTCTCTCTATCTATACATACATGAATGCGAATATATACGTGCGACACTTTGTCGTAGCACTCATGAGAGGAGCACCGAGAATTTTTCACTCCCTGAGGGAATTTCCATTGGAGTATGTAACCCCCTCTCCTCCGTCTCATTTTTCACAAGTTTATCGTCTCTCATCTTTGCGATGATGTTGAGACTAGCGAGGGGGAAAATGAAAGAATCCATTTGATACAATTCTCAATCGTTGGTATTACATTTATTGATCAGTCGACTGGTGACTCATGATCTTTGAGGCTGATAAGGGTAAAGATCGTGGAGGATTTTGTGGCCAACGAGTAGATAAATTTGAGAGAACATAGAGATAGTCATAGATAACAGAATATGTGCTCAATCATTTTCTTTTGAACTGTAAATAACTTGGTGAAAAGTAATTAATCAATCACGCTTCCGCGAACTCTTTAGGGTGTCTCTTGAGACTTTCTCTGTGATGATATAATCTTTAGAAGATGACGCGTTGATATAAAACGATGGCAAACATATCAACAAGAGCGAGTGAGTCATCTTCGTTTGATCTTCGATGAGATTTTATGACATCACGAATGAGCTAAAAATTTTACTACGATCGGGCTCCTGTGTACGATCGAAACTTTTTCACTATCGAGGCAGCATGCGAACAATCAGAGCAATAGAGAGCAAGAGAGCAGGGAGAGAAAAATAGCAAAAGATCCGAGAGACTGTCGAGGGTTCACGGATGTCCCTGAGGAGTGAACGAGGCCAGCTCGTGGGATCTTGATAAAGTAAAATAGCGTGTAGCCACGGTGAGTCATTGTCAGATGTGAGAGAAGCGAGGAAGGGAAAAACCCGAACAAATCGAGCCAGTGAGACCCTCGATAGTACTCGGGGAATGTTGTGTGATAGAGATTCGATCTATGAGCAAAATGGTATCAAGATAAGAAAGTAGAGAGAGGCCGAGTATAGATTTCATGTTAGAAGAGAAATACAAGCGAATAAGGGATGAAATTGTGTTTTATTATCTATAGTTTGATAAATAAAAATAAATAAATATTTTCATAAATATCCGATTTTGACAAGATTTCTTTCTCACTCTTTCTTCATATTCTGAAAAATTTATTCAATCATTCTCGAGCTTTCTAATTCCAGTTCTGAATCCTTCCGAATATTACTTTTAAATCTTTTTCACAATGGCTGAAATTATTTTAATAAATGTGCCAGCGCAAAAAAAAACCCACGTATGCGAGTTTAGCGTCAACCCCATGGTCAACTTCATACAAAATGGGTGCCTTAACATCATTTCACCATACAGGTGAATTTTTCTAATTGGCACAACCCTCTCTCTCTCTCTCTCGTCCTCTAATTTGCCGTTCAATTTTTTTTTTTCCTGCTTGAAAGTAAAAAAAAATAAAAATCGTAGCAAAACTCAATTGTAATAATAGTCTTACGTTCTATTCACGGTAGAATTGCGCCATGAGTCGGAGATTACAATCGCGAACTGGAACGTTGGCCAGCAGAGATTTTTGGTCCTAGGGTGTGCTATATAGAATTCTAACCCATAGCAGCTCGAGCTATCCGGACTAACGAACCCCGCGCTTTCGGCTGGGAACGAGAAATCCCACAGATAACGAGATGGAAAATGTTCCCAGGGGAACATGCCAGAGGAGAGATAGGCAGCTTGGTCTCTGTGGCAAAGCGCAGCAGTACAATTCTCTCTCTCTCTCTCACTCTTTCTCTTTCTCTTTCTCTTTCTCTTTCTCTTTCTCTCTTTCTCTCTGTCTGTCTGTCTGCCTGTCTTTCTCTCTCTCCTTTGCTCTAGCCTTCAGCTTCCTTGCCAAGTTTTCCAGGATTTTAGGATAAACATCCGAGCTTTTCATTCAGTGGACGAGCCCGATCCTTATACGAGGGTTCTCTAGCACAATAATAATACGAGAACTGAAATTGCAATTGGTAATGTGAATCTTCGCTGCATGGCCAGAATTTTGCTCGTCCACGTGCTGAGTTTCTCTTCACGTGTGCACGTGACCGTGTCCCATCACATTATGCAATTTATATTTTATGCTATAATAGTACATACATATGTGCCTGGGAAAGTTTATACACACTATATATGTATATATGTATATTAGAGGGCGATGCCAGAGATTCCATCGAGATATTCCGGAGAATTATTTCTTTAGGAAATTAGAGCTATACGAGGGAGAATTCACGAAGGCGAGAGAAATTCTCGTGGCTCTCGACGCTCAAGCTCTATATCCGCTTATTATTCTCATTTCCCCAAAATGTCCGGCTTCATCGGTGTACTGAAAAAAATAATTTGTCTGCAAGGAAATAAAACGACCTGGTGATATTTCCCAAACGACTAGAAATTTCAGAATTTTGAGATAAATGAATTTACTACGACTTTTGTTTATTTTTTTTTCCCGTGCAACTTGCATCTGATGCAAAAAGTGATGAGAAGAATATTTTTCGACTGCAATTTTCTTTTGGAGAAAAAAAATATCATCATCGTATTTAACAAGTATTTATAGCTGCTTAACAACGTTTTGTGTTCAACAGCGTCGTGTCGTTTATTCATTTTATTATCAACAGTGTCGTAACCTCCGTGACCCTGTTGAATTACAAGTTTCGCGACTACGTGAGAATCTTAGTCGAGAGACACTCTTCTTCTTCAACCCTCGGGCAAAATATGATGAAGCTCTTCCTTTTTCACTATTAACATCACTAATTAGGGAGTTTCGTCGTTGGATTTTCCCAAACGATGTCTCTTGGTTCTCGGTCCCCTTTTTCTCTTGCAGACATACAACCCTCCCGATATCTTGGTGAATGGGCGAGAGAGAGAGAGAGCGAGAGGGAGAGAGGGAGAGAGAGAGAGAGAGCGAGAGAGAGAGAGAGAGAGAGAAATACGAGACATGACGAAAGCGACGGAAAAGTTACTGCTCGATTCATTGCCCGGGCGTTTACTGCCTTATTTCGTATTGCAAGCACGAGCAACGTGTATACAATATTAAACGACGTCGATATTTTATATCCTATTTTTACCAACACACCGTTACAAATATATATGACACGAGTCTATCCTGATAAAATCGTATAATCTCATTGATCCACAAAAAATAAGCTTCAACGTAATTGGCAAAAGAATATTTCCAAACTCATCCCTCCCGATAAAATCTACAAATGAACGATCTGCAATCGATCCCATAACCGAATCCAATTTCGCGATAACTGGTGTTGTATTATTAACCATTAAATACTTTATATACGCGTTTATAATACGTTCTATATCCAACAAAAATACTCGGCGAGCTTTATAAATAAATTTCACCCGTGAGAAAGTTCAATTACACGAGCGTGCACAAAACAAACGAGTAAAAAATGAGAAAAAAAAAAAAACCAATTATCATACGCAACAAATAACAAAATAATCATTTCAATCAGCCCTACGAGTAAAATAGAGGGTGCCAGTTCCATTTTCACTCGATCCCATGGAAAAGGCTCAAAGCTCCCCCTTTTTTTCGTACAGCTTTCTTCTCTGATCTCAATGAAGTAAGAAGTATAGAGAAAAACTTTTTTTTTTTTCGTACGGGGGGCTTCTCGCATCGTAAGGGGTCGTAAGGCAAGACCCTGAGGCCGTGACAGGGACGCAGCAAGCCATCATGTAGCGGAGCGTCAATTTCCTTGTCGTTTAACGTTTGATTGAGGGCGCGAGGGCATCTGTTCATAGCAGTAGAAAGAGAGAGGATGGAAATGGAAAGGAAAGAAAGAGAGACCGAGAGAGAGAGAGAGAGAGAAACAGGCATATACATACAGAAAGAGAGTACGATGGCAAACGACTCTTTGGCACACAAGGGATGGGCGAGGGGTATGCGATATCCAAGAGGGGACGCACGCACACAATTTCATCGGTTTCCTATCGCAAGAATTTCGTTTCCTTGGTGACCGAATAGGGAGGAGAACGAAAATCGAGAGTCCCACGTGGCACCGCAGCCAAGCACCGCTATTTGTATTTCATATTGATAGAGTATTGATACCGCGCAACGACCTCTCTTTTCTCCTCCTACTCTGTCAAAACCAACCCTCGTCATCTTCCAACTGGTTTGTGTCTATAGGCTACGTGCCCTATCGACGAAATGTCGTCTCTTTCTCTCTCTCTCTTTCTCTCTCTCTCTCTCTCTCTCTCTTTCTCTCTCTGGTACTCTAACCGATTTCCCAGCCACCGTCGACCAGATTCGCCAAACCACCGGGAGAGATTCGCGCGTCAGTCCCCAATCACCACCCTTCTCTACCCCTCTCCGTCGCTCTCTCTTTCTCTCTCCTGTAGCATTCAGACCGACTGAAACGATTCAAACCACCCTCGATCTACAAATTCTACCGAGCAAACAAGCGATCATTCGTCTCTCTGTTGCGGCTCTTCTGCGAGTTTCAATTTTTTTTATCTGTGGGTTTTCATAAATTTGTGATTTAATCGTGCAGTGATTATTCACTCAAGTATACAATAGAGAGAGAAAGAGAGAGAGAGAGAGAGAAAGAGAGAGAACATTTGGGGAAAACGTTTTGTTTTTTAGCAAAATCTACTTCATTAATAAAGGAATTCAAACTGAGGCTTTAAGTACAATTTAAAAACCCAATACATCCCTTAATCTGTTTCTAATCTTTAATCGTACACAATCCTAAATGACAAAGAATATTAAAATGTAAATATAACTTGCTGCCAGGAATTAGAATAATTGGCGGTCTCAGATAATGTATAACAGGGAACGAAAGATCGTTAGGAATACGTATGCTTGCATAGTTACATTTTTTATGAATACAATCGATCCTTATCGATCATTATTCATTAATTTTAATAGGAATTTTAATATCTATAAGCATATTGGAATTGTAAGGATAATTATTATGAATTAAATTTAACGACATCAGAAATATAGTAACGCTACACTAAGTAAAGAATATGAAAGCGACTATATTATGATAATATCGTAAATTCGAGATACTTAACGTAATTATTTTCCGAGCCTTATAAAATATTTCCCTTTTCATATAGCTGAAGAAAACTCCGATCCACTCAAATTAATTGCTAGATGACCTCTTTCTCTTTTCCTTAATTTTCCTTTATGGAATGAATCCTATGATCTATATATATATAGATATACGCGCGCCACACACACACACACACACACACACACAAATATACACATATATATATATAGATGCTTCTTTTAAATATGGAGAGTTTCGAGAAGTGTGATCAATCAGAGCCTCGTTTGGACGACCCTCGAAGTTTCTCTCGATGGATGCACTCACTGTAGGGCGGAATTTTCTCACTCACTCTCCCCCCCCCCCCGGCCCCTATGTAGAATAGACAAGCGTGAAGTCTCTTGGCAGCAACACCCCCGTATATATACACACTCATAGTCATTTATTTGTTCGTGTAGCGTATTATACGTTAGTAAAGGGGGGAGTTTTTGAACACATATTTGCTCCTGATCCACTTGCATGGGTGCGTTCGACAGAAGCAGCTTGGCGAGCGTTAATGGACGGTATAAGTATCTTTGACGACTCACACACCCCATTCTGGATCATCGGCACGTGGCTTCCCTCAAATAGACCCGATGAACTCACGAAAAAAACAAAAGGTTACTATGAATCTGCCCCAAGCAAAATGTTTAATGCAGATAATCATGAGGATTTTTTTCACATACGATTTTCCATTACAATATTTTATTTCGATATATAAAGATATTGGTACGAATCTGTGATGTTTGCGATATTAAATAAATAAAATGAGAGTGTCGATATTATTGAATGCTTACCGGATATCCAGCGAGATTCTGCCATGAAAATTCCAGATCTGCTATATTAGCCGGTACAGGAACGATAAAGTTCATCGCGTATGTGTTAAAAATGTTTAAGCCGGTACAGGAACGATAAAGTTCATCGCGTATGTGTTAAAAAATTTTAATGCAGATAATCATGAGGATTTTTTTCACGTATGATTTTCCATTACAATATTTTATTTCGATATATAAAGATATTGGTACGAATCTGTGATGTTTGCGATATTAAATAAATAAAATGAGAGTGTCGATATTATTGAATGCTTACCGGATATCCAGCGAGATTCTGCCATGAAAATTCCAGATCTGCTATATTAGCCGGTACAGGAACGATAAAGTTCATCGCGTATGTGTTAAAAATGTTTAAGCCGGTACAGGAACGATAAAGTTCATCGCGTATGTGTTAAAAATGTTTAAGCCGGTACAGGAACGATAAAGTTCATCGCGTATGTGTTAAAAAATTTTAATGCAGATAATCATGAGGATTTTTTTCACGTACGATTTTCCATTACAATATTTTATTTCGATATATAAAGATATTGGTACGAATCTGTGATGTATGCGATAATAAATAAATAAAATGAGAGTGTCGATATTATTGAATGCTTACCGGATATCCAGCGAGACTCTGCCATGAAAATTCCAGATCTGCTATATTAGCCGGTACAGGAACGATAAAGTTCATCGCGTATGTATTAACAACGCCCTCTTTCACGTAATACAGTTCCGCCTCCAATCCTGGAATCAAAAAAAAAAAAAAACATACTATGATTAAAATAATAAATGATTTGAAACAAAAATCCCGATGACCATGACGAATATGCATGATAAATCAGGCGAGGGGAAACTTTGAAAAATACTCATTAATTCGGCTATGTGAGAGGGTGTGAGAGGGTGAGAGAGGGGGAGAAGCTCTGATCGAGGATTTGTACTTTGCACAGCTTACATGTTTCCTTATATCAGTGCGATCTATTAGAGAGTTTCCACTGTAAATATTTTCGTTTTCATTTTATTTTCTACGTCTCGTTATTTTCGCCTCTGCTTGTGCCAACTCTACCAGATGAAATATCATATCGCAATTGGTAGTGGAGAAAGTGACTATTTTTTTTTCGTCGTATGAGCCCTTTTCACAGTCGTCGATATCGCGGTTATATGCACACGAAGTTGAGAGAAAAATCTTTGAAGAGTCTTCATCCACATGTCTCCGAGACGTTTTTCCATATCACACGGGGGAATCCTGGCCGGAAGAACGAGAAAAATAAAAGGGGGACGCAATATAGAACGAGAAATATAGAAAGAGCTGAATATGGAGAGCTGTGGCATAGGCAGAAAAGGGAATTTCTCTCTCTCTCTCTCTCTCTCTTTCGAGGATCCGAATTTTTCTCAGCATGTGATTCGAGAGTCATCCGTACGTCTTCTCGGATGACTACGCAATTTGATATCTGACTCCTCTCGTGCTTCGGATTCCCATATCGCTCGTAGATATATCCCTCAGTAGATACTTCCACATATAATACATACACAATGTATAGCATATAGTATACTATATATATATACAAACAGGATATCATTGGTTGGATGTACCAACGTTGGTATCCAGAGGAAAAAAAAAAAGAGTAGAAAAACCAGGAAACGTATGCGTTTACCAGTGAAAGAGATGGGTAACATGTGAAAGGGAAAGCTGATAGTAGATACGGGTGACAGTAGTCAGACGCGAGTTTTCCTCGCTTACATTTTTTTTCCCTCCGCATTTTCATCCTTGTCCTTCTTCTCCATTTTCTCTTCTTACTCATCCAACGATAAGACGCGCCGGCTTTAAAAACGGTAGCGAATATATTTCACGTACGAGAAAATAGGGGTTTCCACATATCCTTGGGGTAAAAACTTTTATACCCCTCTTTCGGTTTTCACGATGCTTTTTGCTCAAGGAGCCAGGATTCTCCGGTAACTAGGTGGCTAACGATACCTATGAGTTATACATGAATATAAATAAAAATGAGTTTTTGTGGGGCTCCAGGAGCTTTTCAGGAGCCAAGCAGAAGATCGAGGGTGATCCCAGCAACGAGTTGTGTGACGCTCTACCGCTTGTAACTAGGCGAGATAAAACACAGTGGAAAAGGTTTTGCGAAAGGGTGAAGAAATAAATTGGCAAACAAGTGAATTTTGATAATGATAACATTTTTTTTTTTTTTAAACAAAATTTCGTGTTTATTGAATCAAAGTATAAAATAATTGGTAAACGCAGACAGTGGGCGTGTAAGCGTAATAACAGTGAGAGAAATTCTGGGCCATTTTGAGTCTACCGAGAAACATAAAACTTGGGAGAGTGAGAATCTTGACCATTAAGAGCACAGAAAATATTATAATCGCTTTGAGGGAAGGATAAAGAAATAAATTGGCAAACAAGTAAATTTTGGTAATGATAACATTTTTTTTTTTTAAACAAAATTCGTGTTTATTGAATCAAAGTATAAAATAATTGGTAACCGGAAACAGTGGGCGTGTACGTAACTTGTAAACTAAACTTGGCAGAGCGAGAATCTAACCATTAAGAGCACAGCAAATATTATAATCGCTACGAGAGCAGCATTGACGCGAACAGGCTTTTTTGCTACCCTTAATCGTAATTCACAGACTTTTCCCATGACAGGAAGGCAGGATATCAAGTCTTTCTCGGCAATTGCCTCACTCACTGAGATTTAAATTTATGAATATTTATTTAAACAAAATAAATTATTTACCGAGAGCATAAAGAATTTTTAATCCCGATATATTTTACTAAATTTTTTTGAAATTCAATAACCTTAAGAAAAATTCAATCGACATTGTCCTCGAGCCACCTACCCTAATAATAGTGATCGGGGGGTCGTTGAAACCCATACGGAAATCCATTAGAGACTGACGGGATAGGAGATTGAGCGAAATAAAGAATATTATCCTTACTGGGTTTGGTTCTCGGCGATGTCCTCCAGGGATTTTTTTTCCCCCAGAGACAAAGACGAGAGAGGGGCGTCTGTCGTTCCTATAGATAAAAGTAGACGTCAAGAGGCGACCTCTCGAAGGTGCGCCGGATCCTAAACCCCGCAAAATCGTTTGCCGAGAGCAGAAAAGGGGGGGAGAGGGAAGAAGAGGCCGAGAGTTGTACGAGAGCTCCTCTCTATGCTGGTGCTAAGTAGAAAATCGTGTCTGGCGTATGAACGCGCACAGGGCACACATACAAACACACACACACACACACATAGATACCGGGGCAAGAAGTAACCACGCTTCTCCTTGCTTCACGTGTATGCTGGCGCCACAGTAACGGTAAGCACCCTGACACTACCAGACTCCGACTGCTAATGCGAAATGTACGAGGGTATGAGAGAACTCTGGGCGTGAAAATGGAAAGGGCACAGAGTCTCTCTCCTTTAAACATATTCGTCGGCACGAGTCCGCAGCTTTTCCAAGAAGGGGGATGAGTTTTCCAGTATCCCTTCTCCACAAAACTACCCCATTTCTACATTCCTCTCCTTCCGTTTTCATCCTCTTGGAGAAAGGAAACTAGCAGTACTGGTGGCGGAATGTTCCTCAGCGTGTCTATATATATATATGTAGCTGCAAAAGCTCTTCCTCAAAACTTGGGAGGAAAATCTCCGACGACGAGCCTCGGGCCACATGCTAATGAACTCGAGGAATTAGTACACCGGTAGGTTAATTCTTGGCTCTATACATATATAGTACAACTGTTCCACTGCATATCGTCAAGGGTATGTGAGTTTTTGGGGAATTTCGCTCGAAGGGATTTCCAAAGAAATTTATTTCGGTGAAGTGAAATTTAAGGCAAAAGTTTGTAGAAAACTTTTCACTAACTTCAGAGCTGCTGGTAGAAAATTTTACGTTTTACATTAGGAGGTACATTAAGGGCTTGGAATTTCTACTAGCTATTTATCTCAAGTATATTTTATTGAATGTGAATTGGACATTTCTTGTTTAAGCGAGGATTACGTAGATTCTTTCTTGTTTCGTTGGATAAAAATATTCCAGGAAGAGAGAATATTAAGTATATTCAGACATTTAAGTGACATTATGTTCCCATATCTATAAAATTAAATGCAACGTCACTTTTGCAAAATTTTTAATAGGAACTCGTTCAATGCAAATCTTTTTCGTCTGTGGTTTTACTGTAATTTAAATGTTTATTTCTTTAAGCGAGGATTAGAAGGATCATTCCGTGGTTTATTGAATGAAAATATTCAAGTCTAATATTCCAGAAATATCTAATTTTTTTCATGCCAGGTTTATATCCACACGTTTCAGTGGGATTATATTCATATATCTGTCTATAATCCGGCGTGTACGAGCGGCTAAACGGATCTTTACGACGTCGATGGTTAGAGGGGCTCCAAGCACGTTTAGTAGATATATATATACTGGTCGAGTAATATGGCTCTTAACCCAAACCAACTGTGAGCGAAGAACGAGAAGATATATATATATACGTGTGCAAGAAGAGGAATGAGAAAAAGGAGATGGCAGAAATGGTGGAAGGAGTCAAGGAAGGAAGGACGTTCGATCGGGGTTAGGAGCCAAGGTAAATACATTAAGGATACAACATCCTGCGGGAGAACATCCTGTCTAGGGACGAGATTCGATATGGCCACGTACCATCTACTCGCTTATACCCCAGCTCGAGCAAACTCTCCGTACATCGACGAAAGACTCCCCCGATATGCCCCAAGCGTTTTGCAGCGATGTGCTCCGACCTCTGCGTAACTGCCGTTAAGGGAAGTAGAAATTTTTAGTTTTAACGCAAACTTCAACAACTCCCTTCCCTTAATTATATTTAAATCAAAGCTGAAGATAAGGGAAATATACACACGGATTTTACAAGTTAAAAATTTATTCATGCTGAAAAAATGCTTGGTTGAACTTCTCGTTGTATCGCATGAAACTTACTAGAATTTAAAGTTGGATCGAACAACAAATATAATGGAATTTTCTCTATTAATTCTGAACATATGGCAATTTCAGTATAAACTGATGATATTTAAAGACTTTACTAATCTTTTTACTTTTCCTTGACGTTTAACTCGTTAATCCACATCGAGAATTCCCGTGGGGCTTTAATTATCTTTATCCATTTGTTTCGATCCACCCTCTTTCAGCTCTAACACTATATAGGCCAGAGAGTCTCTAGAAAAAGCTATTTGTCTTCGGCTCTGAGAAACTAAATCTATCGCGATTCAGCAAGATCTCCTGCTTTTCTCTCTATTTCTCGAGACTTTAAGTGTAACGTGGCTTTAGACATATATATATATTTTTTCTACGCATAGATGAAGCTCCAGTTAATCAACTAATTAAATGGATAAATTACTTATTCTCGTTTGAAGAATCATTCATATTAATAACTTTTATCCCAATTTTCCTATTTTTGTATCGGCTAATCTGCTTCAAATCCTCCAGAGAAATATGGTAAAGTAGTTTTTTTTTTCTCATAAAGTTGCCAATTTTGTCGAAGAATGGATATGCTGGTTGTCTGAGATTAACAGACGGAAAACTGTATAGTAGTGATAATAGTAATTCTAGCTACTTTGTTATGTATATATATATATATATATATATATATATATATATATGTCTCACCTCTCCAATTCGTAACGGTGAAAATGAAGGCAGGAGGATGGAGCTAAGCTCGCCCGAAGCTTCGAGGAGAGAGAGAGTTACTCTCGCAAATTATCTTGAAACAGTTCGCCCCAGGCTCGAGAGAATCTCCTCTTCCGTTGCAAATTATCTGCACACTCGGCTCTCAGCCTCAAACTCTCTCATCTCATCCCTTAACTCACATCTCTCTCTCTCTCTCTCTCACCCTCTTATAATATAACACTCATTCAGGTGGAACTTCCGGTGCCACAAAGTAAGATTTTCCAGTAGACTGGAACAATTTTTTTAAGCAAAATCGAGGGCAATTTTGCTTAAAAAAATTGTTCATCAACTGAACAAGAAATCTGAGAAAATTCGAAGCAAAAGTGCAGACAATTGGAAATACATTTAACCGCATGAAACAGCGATTGAAAAATATATTGAGGACATGAGTGGTCTATTTAAAAGGGATGTTTTCAGGGGATGAAATAAAAGAACAACGTCGTGGCATATAAACGAGTTTGTTCTCTCCTTCCATCGCAATGTACACGATAGCTGGAAGCAAAAGATCGTTGTTTTACTGGCAAACGAAAAGTGGCGTTAGAGAGTCTTCGCTCGCAAAGGGCAAAAAAACGTGAGAGTGAAGAAGAAAGAGAATTATCCGTGGTGGGAAAGGGATGTTTGTCTTTAATTAAAATCAACCCGTTTTACCGGAGCAGCCCCGGGCGCACGGTGAACACAGAAAATATAGAAAGAGGAGGAAAAGAGAAAACGCGAGAGGGTTAAAAGCACCGAGGAGGGAGAGAGACCTCGTGCAACCCTTGCAGGATTGAACCGCCAACGCGAGAGGGCTCTTTCGCCACTTTGTCGAGTGCGGGGAGAGTTCTTAATATTCAATTATCCAGCCGCGCTTTTAATCAGCTGTATGGGGCTGCATAACTCCGGCCTCGATCACCCCTACCCACTACTACCCCCCCATTCAGAATGAGTAGTGTGGCGCGACGAGGCGGGGGAAAGTTATGTAATTGGAAGGAGTAGCACCCCAGAGCGTTTCACTCGTTCCGAACGACTCACAACCACTTAACGCTCAACCCAAAGTCCGTAATTAACGAATATAGTACACATAGAGGGTAGTTACATCATACAAATAGATATAGAGAGATGTGCTACATGTAATCAACAATCAAATGTTCAATCAAACTATAAATTATTGCGCATTTAATTTTTTTTTTATCAAAAATAAAATACTCAAATAAATTTCACGATTCTATCGTGAAGATGAGTTACAGTATTTTCCCTCGTACTTTCTACAGCTGTGGGCTTAAACGTGCCAGACCAGTACATAGAACAAACCCATACTCAATATATTTATACATATATATATATAAATACTCAAACCCCATATGATTCATTGTATATTCCACAATATATATATATATATATATTGCGCAATATACAATGAATCATATGGAGTTTGCAGTTCACTAAAGAAGGTGAAACGCGTCAGCATGAGCCAAACGAAAACGACAGACTAATTATTTTCAGGAAAAGTGCACAGTGGACGCCGCACTAGAATAGGAGAGTTTCAGCAATACAAATATGTGCGTGTTCGTATCTGAGTGTGGGAATCGCGTTATTCTCGCGCCAGTTACCAACTTCGCTTTTACACGCGAGAAAGCTCTTGCTAGCTCATTAACGAGGTACATTTTTGAGTCCGGAGAAGCGTTATTATATATATTGTATATATATATATATATAATTTGTATCGTGTCCTTGTAGTTGTCAACTCTCCGGACGACTCGTAACCACCTCGAGGGTTTTCATATTCTCTCAAGCTTTCTCTTCCCCCTTTTTTTTTGCCACAGAAATTGCAGACGACAGAACCGAGCAATTGCCCTTTCCTTTAGTCGACTTTTCATTCGCAACTTTTTTGTTTTTTTGACATTAATTTTGTTTTTTTTTTTGACGCATTCAACGGTTCAGCTTGTATGCCATTTTACTATACTGTGATCATATTCATTCACTTTTCACAAATTCCAGCACTCTGCTGTCCTATTCCAATGAACACCACTCTGTTGCATTTCATTTTTTTCTCGACACGTTTAAAAAAATTAAAAAAAAAAAAAAACCACTTTTGTTCTTTTCATCTTTTACTCCTGGAAAGAGAGAGCACCGTGAACTCTTTTTCGCCAAGCGTTCAACCCCGCACATTTACACAAACGATTGTGTATATATACTGCCAGCGTTTCCTTCATTCATTTTATTTTTGTTTGTTACATTTATTTTTGTTTTTTTATTTTTTTTTTTCACTCATCTTTATATCCTGCACTTTTTTCTCTCTAGCTGATGCAGCTACAAGGGACGTTGCACACCGCAGTTGCTAAAGCTTTTCGTTACCTTTCTACAAACAAATCGCTCTCGTCTTTTTCTCTCTTTGTTCTTTGTGGGCTTCGTACAGGCTCAGTTTTACCATCAATTCTCTGTCTTTCTCCCTCTCCCTTTTCCTCATACTCGGCAATTCGGTCAGAGCATTCGAAATTTTTTCCAGCTTTTATTCCTATCTCTCTTTCACTCGCATCCAGATTTATGCATAAAAAATTCTTTGATACTCAATGATATTTTATCAGTCCACTTTTTTTTTTCGAAATATTTGAAGTACTATTTTTAATATACCTTCTCATTTGCATAAGAATTTCTCATGATTTTTTCCAATTAACAATCTCTATCTGTGGATAAATAAATCGATATGGAAACACGGAAAAACAAATCCGATTTAATATTCCTTTAAAACATGATACGCGAACTGTTTGAAATATTTTATGTATAACGCGAATTTCGTAATATTTTTATTGAGAACTTTGAGAGTATGAGGAAGCAATTTAATAATTTATTTATTGTTTATAAAATTATTCAATAACCAAAAAAATATTCGCATCAGTCAAATAGAAAAATTCATACTATTTTTATCACTCAAAGGCAATTCTTAGATTCACCGTTTTGTACTCTTTTATCAACACTCTACCCATATTTTTCTCCCAGCTGCTTTTTGACGTTTCACACGCGTTTTAAAATCTCGCCGTTACGGAAAAGCGATTGTTCATAGTGCGGCATTCTAGTAGTATATATAATATATATATAAATGTATAAATATATATGTATATGTATGTATATATATATATATATATATATATATATATGTATAAATTCTATAATGAAAAAGGACCGAATTGCAATGGCTCTCGTCGGCAGTGCTCACGTCACTCGTCCCGCCAGTCACTTTTTACTCCCACGTATAAAATTCTCGCCTCTCTCTTTTTCCTATAGACATAATAGCCCCTCGCTCCTTATAATAGAGGAGGTGTTATAGACGAGAATTCGTTTAATTTTCTCTCTCCTATATATTTTCAACAAACCGCTCAAGCGCTCGACTCGAGAGACTTCATCTCGCTGGTACCAGGCAAAGCCTCAATTAGACCAACGACGAGAACAGAAACGCAAAACGACAAGTAAAAAAATAAACAAGCTCGCGAGGCTTTTGTGTAATGACGCGAGGAAAGCGAAAAGCTTACGCGTCACCGAAACGAGCCGATTGTTTCGCTCAATTGTTTATTGTTCAAAATCTCATGCCCTCCCCTTCCATTTACCACCCCCTGTGCAATTTCCAAAGGGCCGTGGTGTGAAAAAATTACCATGACGCTTTTTCCGACGAGAGGATTTATTCAGAGGGACGAAAAGCTGGGGAAATTTGCGGTTAATACGAAATAAATTGAATTAGTGCGAACATATATATATATATATATATATATTTATATATATATGTACAAAGAATAGACGGAGGAAAATTTGTGCGATTGTGTTTCTGCAACGATAAATGACGAGGAACCAATGAAAGGCCCGAGCAAGCGAGACGATATGGAATAAGGAGGGAAAAAACGATAAAGAGGGCGCTCGCATAGCCAATATAAGACGATTATGAATAGACGTCGCGTATCTTATCCTCGTTAAAATTACGAGAAAAGCGATTTCATTTGAATCTTTAATATACCATCAACCACACCCATAAAAAGGACCACGAGCTCGGGCTCAAATGACTTTTGCGTCTGGCAATTGAAATACACGATAGGAAACCTGAATGCCAATTTTGCATCGTTAACTCGGAAGTGTTATCTTGTAAAGCGTAAAAAGTAATTGCGAAGAAAATTACTGAATTAAATAAAAACTGGCGTATATATATATATATATATATGAGAAAATGTAAAGGAGTACAATAATAAGCAGACGGTGACTGTCAGTTGCTCTGGGATTTCTTGAGACGGAAATGAACACGACGAGATTGTGTATAAAAGGAAATCTCATTATGCACACCTGGCAGCTCCGACAAAAATTATAAGGGAGAAATAGGGAGAAAAGATTGCGCGGGATAAAAGAGGAGGAAAAAAAAATCGTGGATAGAGAACTCAATTTACCCGATGGGACTAAATGAAAATACGAACAATGAAAAAAAAAACTCGGGTTCCTTGCATTCTGAATTAAATATTAAGAACGACAAATAACGATAATTCTTGAGAACTGAAGAAAAATAGTCTGCAAATGAAATTTCACTCCACGTTAAAAAATTATTTTTTTATACGTAATATGATAATCTGGCTTTGTTACAATATTATTGTTGTTTTTTATTGACAATTTATTAAATAAATTAAATTCTTTCGTTCCATCAGGAGTAAAAAAAAAATTGAAAAATAAAAAATGCGACAATATTTTTGTGGATCAATTAACGATTGTTATATCGATGAATAAATGATATATCGATTTTCAGTTTAAATGCTGCGATAACAGAAGTGTTTCACTATCTTCTATATAACCATGACGTTTGCCTCGCGAGCATAGCAAAATAGAAAATATCCATTGACGGTGAGATAGGCGCAAAGACAGTATTTAAAAATTACCGCCATAACGAGGCTCATCGTCAGTTCTGTTTCCGACTCGTTCAGGGACAGCAGTGAACCGAAATATTCCAACAAAACACGAGCTCCACGATTATAAAAAAAAAAAACGTCTCCGACGCATTATTTCACGTCTTTCATAGCTCCTGAAATCGTAATTTGTCATTAGATTTGTCATGGCAATGATTTTCGCACTATTGGCACTTTCCCTTTTTGGCGGAACTCTCGCTCAAATACTGAGCTTTGGTGGATGCCCAGAAGTTGAAACTGTCTCAGATTTTGACATCTTCAGGGTAAGCACAATAACAATTAGATTAATGAAGCCAACCAATAGGCAGGATAATTTATAACCAAATAATTACGAACAATTATTATCGAATTAATTAAAATTGGAAATTTGCACGATGCATCCTCGTTATTTTGTTTTGCGAATATTCGAAAGTCAGGAGGAAGTGAATCAGACATTTCATAAAATTCAAAATACCATAAAATTCCAACACCTTTATCGACAATGATTTTTCGTATTTTTGTAACATTTTAATGTCTCTGTCATGAGAATTTCGAAAAAAAAATCACCAAATCAAAAGCTTCCTCTAACGAGAAACTAAAATGAGAGTATAAAAAAAAATCTTCTTAGAATTGCAAAAATAAAAGAATAACAAAATTTTTTGAACATAAATATTTATATTTATTTAAAAATTCCTGGGTAAACGAGAAAAATTCATTAATAAATTATTCTGAATAGTTTTTTTTAATTCAAAACGCTCTTATTCCCGGCTGCCTTCGTTAAACATAGAGCATGTACGAATGGAAATTTTTAAATCCCTGGGTAAACGAGAAAAATTCATTAATAAATTATTCTGAATAGTTTTTTTTTTAAATTCAAAAGGCTCTTATTCCCGGTTACCTTCGTTAAACATAGAGCATGTACGAATGGAAATTGAAATCTTTCGAGATACTAAAATTCCCAAAAATAAGGACTTGTAAATGGCATTCAATATTTTTTTATACCATCATCCTGGCTTGATGTGTATTTTTATTTTTAGTATTTGGGGCGATGGTACGAGGTGCAAAGATACTTTGCATTTTTCGAGCTCGGTGCAAAATGCGTTACGGCAGATTACGGTCGTGATGAAAATGATACATTCACAGTGGTGAACTCTCAAATCTCAAGCATGTAAGATAATGATAAAACGTTACTGAGTTGACAATTTTTTCTTTTCTGTCTGCAAATATAAATTTTGAAAGGTAAATGACTTTTTAGAACGGGAAATCCATCGTCGATCGACGGAGTTGTACGAGTTGATAATTCGTCCGAACCTGGCAAGCTCTCCGTCATCTTTTCTTCAGTGCCGTTTGGTATCGCGGGCAATTATTGGGTATTGGGAACCGATTACGAGTCATACGCTGTTGTCTACAGTTGCACAAACTTGCGTCTGGCCAAGTGAGTTACGATCATTATGTAATATCGTTTTAGCAAAGCAACTCCATCAACACACGACTGTCGTTGACGCTTTTTCCTCGACAATTTATAATCGTCAGAAAATATAATTATAGTTATTTTGATTACACCATAAACGATAATTTCTTCACAGCCTCAAGTTCGCATGGATATTAACGAGAGATGAAAATCCTCCGAAATCGGTTATCGATATGGCAGTCGGAATTGCCAAGAAAAACAAGATCGACACATCGAGATTCTCGACGATCAATCAGACCGACTGTGAGGTGAACTCGTAGAAATTAAGTTTTAAAAAATTCAGACCGTTTGCGAGTACAAAAAAAAAAATACACAATTTTCCATTATAAGTTAAGCGAGGCAGTCGTACCGAAATAAAGTATCAAAATCAGAATGAATGAATTCAATTCTCGATAATGAATTTAGCGAATAATATTGCCCAAGATTGAACAAATTTAACGAATATGATGATCAATGTGATTGTTACCGTCGAATACAACGAAAAAGTTCGTTTCACGATAACGTAATTATTTCTTCATTCGATGAAACCAACTTATTCAATTTTTAATGCAAAAAAAAATATTTACAAGATTTTTTTATTTTTTAAACGTGAAATCATCGGAGTTTATTTTATTTTAATATCACTACTGAAATCTCTTTAGACTTTAATGAGATAATAAATTACATCTGGTTACAGTATAAGACGAAGAAGGAGAGTAATTTTCGAGAAAGATTTAATCCAAGTGGTCGATTACCCGGAATTTTAGAACGCATGCCTCGGGTGTCTCTTATATATTCCAGACGATTTGTTGGTAAACGACCACTGGCTGTCTCTTCCTCGATAGTTAATCGAGCGAAGTGGAGTCGCCAAGTGTCCATCAGATCGAGGACGATAGCGACAACGTGGAGAGAGAGCTATCTTCTCGAGTACTTACTTCTCTTTTATTTCGCGCCCTCTTTTCTCCACTAGCTGTGCCGATGCAATCCGCTTGTACTTATTCCAGTAGTTACTCCGCGGTTGTACCTACACACGAGGGAGAAGCAATTCTCGTTCCTCGTGGCCAAGGACCGACGATATATAGCTGACGATATATATATTGGGCATTTCATGCCAACTCCGTCTAATTCTCACCCTTTGAGATTTAACTGCTGATATTTTATTTCACTATTACATGATTATAAACATTTTATATATTATTAATATTAGTAGTTTTTTTTTTTCTAAACTACAAAATGTTTCTAATTTTTTTATTTTTTTTCCAAAAGGAAGTCTGCCAGGCTTGACAAATTTTATGAACTTTTTGTTCAATCGAAAATATGTGTTAACGAATAATGGTTAAATAATCGTTCGGGGAAAAAAACTATATAAAAGAGCATAATGATTTTTAGAGTGGAGAGAATAATATAAAAAATATTCGACCGAATCTCAGAGGGTAAGGGTCAGACATAGGTCGTGTTGGGGTAAAATGCCATATATATATAGAATATATATACACATATATATATATGTATATGTCTATAAACGTTTGAAGAGCACAGTAAAGCATGTGCCCGAACGGTTTTAGCCCCGAGAAAACTCGATTACGTTGCTTTCGATCTTCCACTTTGCACCAACCATCCCCTTCATCTCCCAACACCATCAGAGCATGTTCGTTCACTCTTGTATGTTATATATCACTATATATATATAGCCCCAGACCACTACTCTTCACTCTGCTTTTATTCTATTTTACTTTATTCTATTTCTTGCTGAGCTACGTGAAAATTGCCTCCACTTGATTGAAAATTTAAAGCTTTGAAGCAACCCCCCAACACTATGCAGAAAAAGTTAGGGAGGAATCGATCTCTCGAAATATTAAAACCATCAGAAGGCTCTTGAAGGCTAAAATTACATTGAATTTTTCAAATACTTTTCCAAAATCTCAAAATAAACATCAGCATCTTTTTTAGCCAAAACTGGCAAAAGCTATAGCTATAGCTAGGCTATAACTTGATCGATCCAACTTTACATTTCGATGATTTTTTTACGTCCTCTCACGGATGTACAAATAAAAATATTTCAGAATGATTCAAACTGCATTGTCTGGGTCTATTCGCGATGTTTTCAAAATAAACGTAATTTTGTATTTTTTAAAATATTATAAACATTTGAAATTGGCATTAAGTGAGACTTTTGGAATGCTAAGGGACCCAATGAGGGATGTTTTTTTTTATCTCTCACAAATCTACCCGAAAATTTCCAACTGATCCTTAATCACGTTGAATTTATAACGAAAAATCTCTAAAATTCCACGTAAAAGTTGATAAATAAATCTAAAATCGATCCAGTCTTATATTTACAAGCAAAGCAAATATTTACAATTTCTTCCTCCCCCTTTTCTCTGCATGTTATCCATGATAAGAGCAGATTGTCTGATCATAAATACGCGTACAGAGTGAAGCACGCACGAGAGCAAAATTTGTGCTTCGATGGGAAACTCAAGTTTCGTCATTAACGACAATAAAGTTCGCCAAGCAAATTCTACTCTCACTCGAGTACGACGACGACGATGACAACGACGTTTCCTCTATTCCTCATGTTCGTCGTCGTTCGCGAAAAGCGAACCGAGAGTTTCACCTTCGTATATACGACGACAACAGAAAGGAAAATGAGAGAATCGTATGGAGGAACGAGAGAGAAGTTGGAAGGAAAAGCAGTATACACACACATATATATATATATATATATATATATATATATATATATATATATATACATAGTTGAACGTGGGTACTTGCGTTGTCGGATTCCCATCGTTGTCGTCGTTGTCGTCGTCGTTGTCGTCGTCTACGTTGTCGCCATTGCAGCCACCAGTTTATGTCGTCATGGGACGAAACTCTCAATGCGATTTGCATTAAGCAGATAATATTACGCAGACGTCCTATGTGGGAAGAACGCGTCGTGAAATGGTTAGAAAGGGGTCGAGAACGTCCCAAAGACTAGCTTGGAGATTCCGGTGAGCTCACAGAGTCACATCAACCCTCCGACAAAAGCATCGGGCGAGAGTTATATATACACACACATATCGCTCGATGTGGCTCGAGAGCCAAAGGGCCATAAGGACGCTCTACCTGGCACACGTCGTTACACCTGGTAATGGTCGAAAATTTCCATACCAAGTAATAAAGACTCTCCTTCTTCCGCCACTTTGCATACATACGCGTTATTTTTTTTTTTTTTTTCAGTCATTTCGTTGAAAAATTTCAGAATCTCGAGCGTTGTGAGATAAAACGAGAGTGGATGAATTTCGATTCATGATAAGGGGAATAAGGAAAGATATCGTGAATTCGTTGGATTCTTCGATGAAACTTTCAACGATACGTGAAACTTTTCAAAGATATTCTCGACTTCATAATATATATATATATATATATATATACGTATATCTTGAGTTTTTATGAGGCAAAGTGGGGGAATATGGTCAAGTTTTGTCTCTATTCTGGCAAGCAGTCTGCGCAGCTACATATAATATCACTCGGTTCCATTTATATTTCACGAGGAATTTGTTAGGAACGTGAACACAAGAAGATGGATATGCCCATAAGCATATATGCACGAGATGATGCCAGTACAGCTCAGACGTCACGGAAGAATTCACAGAACTCCAATATTTAAATAAATTCATATATAAATGTAAAATGAAATCGTCGATAAAATATCGAAATATTTTTAAAATATTGCTGATATATATTTTGGGTGGATATGAACATAAGAACCCATGCATAGTCACACATAAATCTAGGATGATCTCACGAAAGATCAGATGCCAGGGAAGAAGCTGCAACGCTGCAGTATTTAAATATTTTCTGTGTAAACATGTATAATAAATTTATGGGTAAAATTTCGAAATAGTATCTCAAATATTGTTAATGTATCGTGGATAATCAGAAAATAGTTGAACGAGATAAAGAAAATACCTGGAAAAAAATTTCTAGGTAGTTATTTGGCTATTTGGAAATTATCAACTGATGAAAGTGACTTTTCGACAAAGGTGTCCCATCTCTACTGAACTTAAAATACTCTCGCATTGACACTTTATCGTAAAAACAGACTTGAGGACAAAATGCACATTTTTCATTCAATGGTAGAGAAAATGTTCTCTATCGCCGACTTCAGTAAATATTCGTAATATATTCAGCACCTTCCATTTTAATTTCCAATGCATATATATATAGCCAAGTTCACATATGTAGATTAAATAAATATGAGAGTATTATTTAGCTGGTTGTCTTTTTGCGGCCATTCATTCTCCTTTCTCTTAACTACGACAACCTTCTCGATGTCGTGACAAGTGTCCATGACTCATGAATTTCAGTTTATATCCAACCGCTGGCAAGTATATCAATGACACGTGTGAGATTTTGGCTCGTTGAGTGAAAAATGATTTTCAATAATTTTGATACTCTCTTACACTATAGTTAACGAGTATATTTACTCTTTTTAGTTATTCTGTATTAGCTAAAACTAGGAACTAAAAATTATATAAATGAGAAATTAGGAAACACTGGAATAATTATAAAATAAAGTTGTTATAATTATGGTAAGAATAAATTTAATTAAACCTTCACATATATTACGAAAACTTCGAGAATCCTCCTAAAGGGTCTAAAAAACCCTCTTGCGATGCAGCCATATGATCATTGACCAGTGTCAGCGACAAATATTACTGCTGCAACCCACAATTGCTTTGACCCTCAAAGTTAATGACTCGGTTCCGTGTTTCAGTACACCCTTGTTAATATATATCCTTCCTCGTTCTCTCGTACAAAGTACCCCATAGTACCTCGTTTCCTCGATTCCGGCATCAATTTTAACCAGTGTGGCACACGTCCCGGGGCTTTACAACGAGGGTTTACTTGCAGAGAGAGAAAGAGAAAGAGAGATAGAGAGAGAGGGAATTTTCGCGAGAGAGCGTTAGCCCGTTAGCCAAATTGCAGTAGTTTGCGCCGACTAGGGAGATCCGGTTGGGCGATAACGTAAACCGGCGTGGTTTATGGGCCGGTGAACACTTGTTCCTCGTCGCTATAGTAAGTATCCCTGCTACATATAGATGTATGAGTATAATATAACCCATAGTAAGCTAGCCCAACTATATATCTGTATGTCTTATCGTCACTATACCAATGCCACCAGCATTTCTACTCGGCGTGCTGCTCTCTCTCTCCCTCTCTCTCTCTCTCTCTCTCTCTCTCTCTCTCTCTCTCTCTCGCGCGCGCTCAGATTGTGTCCCTTCAGCCTTGAGTTATTGCTTCACTCTCCTCTTTACATCACAGCAAACTTCACCCCCCCCCCATTTCACCCTTCCCTCGTCATCTCACTCGGCCTTTCGCGACATTGTCACGAAGCTTTCTCTCTCTGTCATAATCCACGATAATGGATTGATCGGAACATCCGTCATTGGCGTACCGACCGGATATCTCCCCGAAAATATATGCACCATATCCTCTACGCCCTTGTGCATCCCATCATCCCCATTATACATTGTGCACATAAGCATAAATTCGTAAATCATCAAAACCATTATAAGCTATCGAGGGGACAATACTGCGTTTATTTTCTCTCTCTCTCTCTCTCTCTCTCTTCCTCTCTCTCTCTCTCTCCCTCTCTCTTTATATATATGACAATAATTCTCTAATTAAAATCGCGTCCATATCTATCTCGCCCTTTCTCTCTCTCTCTCTCTCTCTCTGTGTGAGTAACCAAAACCACTCGCTCTTATTTTCATTAATCATTTTCAAAGTGCTCCAATAAAATACAGATATTGTCTCCCCTCGAGTTTTCCTCTCGGCCATTTTTTTTTGTCACCGGTCTGGTAATGATCGCGTTGAGTTTATATTTCACGTTTTCGTGCCGCGAACGCGGTTGCGAGCATCAGTAGCGCAAAAGCGACGAAATAGGGGTGGTTCGATGCGGCAACGATCGTGAATAAACGCTCAGATATGTATATATATATATATACAGTTTATGTAGGGGTTCGTGTATATAGGCCTCGAACGTTTGAGCCGATGTGCCTGTTAGCTGTTTGTTGGTCAGCCGTATGACGGGGTGGTCCAGACTGCATCGCAAACATCCACAGAGTGTGTTTCACGTGCGTTCTCTATAAAGCCCTGATGCGATCGGATGGTGTTCAGAGACGACGTTGATATAACGATGTGTATGTGCACTATATATATATATGTATATATATATAACGTCGATGAGAACAGTGGACACGCGTTCACGTTGCACAATTTGAGCTTCCTGTTTCCAGTATGATAGTAAATCCTACGATATGCGGAGGCGTTTAGACAAACTGATGCAGCCTGCAATGAATATACCATATAGGGTTAATTGCAGAAAAGATGGCATACCCAAAAAAGATAAAATTGTTGCATTGCTCTTGTACACATTGACATAATGCTAACACTTTTTTAGAATCTTGTTATTTAATTCAATATGGAATAATGAAAGAAATGTGATAAATACGCACCCCCATTACACCTAAGGTGTTGAAGGGAAGACTTTGGCTTCGGAAATGTGAAAAAAAATACGTGCTGAGTTTTACACGTTATAAGAAGGAGGAAATTTAATTGAAAAAACTATAACACGGAATGTGCTTTTGTACAATAATAATGCTGTAATGTCTCGTGCTCTCTTTTTCAGAAATGGTCCATCTCTCCTGGAATAGTTAAGGCACTGAAAAATTTGAAAATATCATTAATCATCCATCGTTCCCTGAGGCAAATAGAGGCCTAGCAAACTGTTTATTTTAAATCTCAGGGGCCAGCAAATAGAATTATGAAAAAATTACATCCGATTGACCAAAAGTTGCACAATTAGCCAGGACATTATGTTGGTACGATATAGCTTTTTTTTTCTTCCTTTGCATTTGGAAAGCCAACTTTACCAACTCCACCTTGCCTATGTTGTATTTTCAGAGTACTCAATCGTTCTATGTATTTTCTATGTGTATATATTCTATGTATTCACCTTTGTAACCCAATTTTAGCCTGTAGCGAAATCGACCACTTCGTGCGAAATGAGTTTTTCGTCCCCTCAGTCAGAAAAATCTCTCTTTTGCTCTCGCGAGATTTCTCTCTCATCCAATCTCGTGAATTTGAGAGTCGTGAAAAGCAACAGAGCGATCGAGAGAGAGGGAGGAGAAAGTGAGAGGGAGAACGAGAATATGACATCGAGAGACACGGATCTCGCGTGAATATGACAGGACGTCGATGCACTAGATGCGAGAACCTCTCGAAAACGACAAACATGAGGTTTTCGATCGTCCAAATCGATTGTTATGTCGAGAGGATATTTCAAATATATATATATATACTCGGTATATGCTGATATATAAAATTTCGAGCATCAATTTATTATCAAATTCGAGAAAGCTATATAGCAAATTGTACCTTCAAAATAGACTCAATAATCAAATACATATTTTTATTAAAAACAATTGATAAATTAAACTTTTTTAATTGTCATATCGACACGTGAGTCTCTCCACAGCTGTCCAAAAACTTACATCCCTAATATAAACATGTCAAAAGTTGTATAAAAATTACTTACATATTTGAGAAAAGTTTTGTCACGTAACTAATTCTGCAAGCATAGAGATAAAGTTTTCATGGGCACCTGCTGTTTGAAATTTTACTTAAAAATACTTCTATATTTGTAAGGTTGGTGCATTGCAGAAAGTAGCAAGAGCATAAACTCTTTTCTCTTGTTCATTTATTTTTTCCTTTCGCTTTCGTCGTCGTCGTCACCTCTCTCTCTCTCTCTCTCTCTCTCTCTCTCTCTCTCTCTTCTATTCTTCCTTTCTTAGCGGGTCTTCTTAGCCTATTTCTCATTGTTCACCTTCCTCCCGTTCCCTGTATCTTCTACTTCACCCCCCGCAGAGAGAACTTTCTGAACGTAAAGTAAAGTCATTTCGCCCGTGCAATCTAAGTTAAGTGACTTTCGAGAGGCTCGGCGAGCCCGTGAAACTTGGTCCCCAAGACTTTCCCTTGCATCGGCGTATATAGTGTCGCAAACCAAGTGTAAGGGCGACAGAGAGGGAGAGAGGGAGAAAAATTTAAGCGCAGCTTGCACGCCACTTCATGCATTGGAGGGTTGTGGGAAAACACGTCGTCGTCGTCCTCTCGACGTTCCAATATACATGGACGAAATATATGAAAAGTGTGTACGTGCGTTCATCCCCCACCCCTTACTACCCCATCCAACGATAAGGAGAGTTCGATGATGACGAAGAGGAAAAATATTATTCAGACGACCAATCTCGGCGTATGGACCGTTCGCCACTATATTGTAGTATATATATATATATATATATATATATATATATATATATATATATATATGTATATATGCATGTATATATATTCATAGAAAGATATATATAAAAAGGTATACAGAAAAATAGGGACTCGTGAGAGATTGCGAAAGAATAACAAAAATCTCGATCCGGCATTGGAAATTCACATACGCAGTGGAAGCACGAAAGTTGAAATATAAATACATTCTGTTTGTTCAATCTTGGGTCAACAGACCGGGAAAAAAAAAAATACGATTTTTTTTTCTACCCGGATGATTCGCCGGAAAATAAATGTTCCGCAGCTGCAGTGAATTTGGAGCAAAATGTTTCCCTCTCTTTCTTGCTTATTTACTGTAAGCGGATGACGTTTGAAGAAATATCATCCAAAGTTCAACCAATCCCCCGGGAGTGACATATAAAAACACGAGGAGCTCGGAAAACTGAGCTCTGGACTCGACGAGAATAAGGAAAAATGAAGAGAGACAGAGAGAGAGAGAGAGAAAAAAGAGAAACGATTCAACGAAAAGAAATGATCCTGCGGGCCGAAGAGACTTGCACTGTTCTGGAAGACACTCGGAGATGACACATTTCATTCCAACACGATCTACGGTCTAGCTTTTACCCTGTAAGGTCAATGATTATTTAAATTATTTTCTCAATTCTAAAAGCCATTCGGTTTTTTGGTAGATTTTCTTTCGTGCATCGTTAATTATGATTTTGTAAAGCAATTTTTCGATTAAACAAAAAAAAATAATCTTCATTTGAAACTTTCGAAAAAAGTTCAAAAAAATCCTCAGTCAAACGTCATAATTTCTGAGCTACATTCCAGAGTACGACGGCAATTGTTTCATTGTCCTTTTATTTTAAAACGACGACAAAATTTCCCTCCTTAGTATGGCTCAAGAATTTTGCCATCTATCAGAGGATTCAAAAATAACTTTGTCACATTTTCTTATAAATAAATAAAATGAACAATAACAATAAGAGTTAGTTGAATAATATTTTTCAAAAATTGTTCATCAAAAGTTCTACAAAATAAAGCTCTGACATAGAAGTCAAGTTGCTGTGAAATGTCCCATACATGTGTATAGAGTCAGAAATAAAGAGTAGAAATAAAAGATCGGAGATAGAAGTACGGAGAACTGTGATCAGAAGTCAGCGAAAACTTTTCACTCTCAAATTTCATCCTCGCCTGTATATTTTTCCTGACTCCTTGCAGGATGGACCATTTGGAAAATTAACTTGGAATCCTCTCCACCTCTTGAAGCTCCAAGGAGAAAAAAAATCGTCCACTCCATTGTCTCTTATTGGGGTTGTAATAAAAACTTCCCCTTCGCCATACGGAGAAGAGCACCGAAAAGGATCAAAAATGATATATACGAAAAGAATGTGCACGAGCATATTTTATTTCGCGAAGCTTTTCTCTCGGTCTTCTTTCCTCTTATTCTCTCCTTTTACAACGGCTATTGCAATATTTCTGCAGGGGCGTTTTCGCGCCAAGATTAATACAGACAGTGCATCTCGAACAGCACGCGTGCTATTTCAATAACAATATTTTGTTTTCACTTTAATGAATGGCCTGTAAGACTCCTCCCCCTTTTATCCCCACAGTCTCCCTCCCGCCCTCTCTCTCTCTCTCTCTCTCTTGCGAGTGGTATATGAATCATGGGGTCATAAAGTGAATATAGCACGTGGGTTAGAACGGCAGCGTGTCCCGAGGGATATAAAACAGAATATAAAAAAAAAAAAATGTGCCCTGTAAAGGGCAAGCATGGGAATAGTCGACAGAGCATCGGACAGTGCAATATTATGCATCGGTAGACCAAAAATGGGTTAACATTGCACGATGAAAAAAAAAACAAAAAAAAATGATCCGAGCGACACTTTAGGGCTCTGATACGCCCACCCTGAAACTTTCGAGAGCTGCGATTATTTTTTATTTTTGCATCCAGAGCCCTCCCTCTCGTAACTTCTCATCGTCAAAAACAGTAAAAAAAAGCGGAAGCTGGCTTTAAAAAATTGTGCAGCAATGTGAGGCAAAAAATAGCAGTTCAAAAATCTATATGTCACGTGCAGAAGCTTCATCGAAGCATTGAAAATAATTTTCGGAAGAAATAATCATGGATTTCGAGTATTCGAGAAAATAGAATTTGTTGTAAAAGAATTATAATACAAAATCATTATAAAATATTTGATAAACGTTATATAAATTATAAAAAAAAAAATTATTCACAATTGGCTCGCTACAAAATGATTTTATTTTCTTTTTACATTACAAATACGTGTATTTAAAAAATGAAATTTTTATAATCCATGATATAATGACTGTTCAAGTATTGTGATTATTGTGGTAGGAATTTTGTTGTCAATGGAATACGAAATGTCAATTTTTTCCCGATTTATCAATTAATTTTTGCATTCACGTTCTACGTGCACCAGAGAGACACGATTAGATTATATTATCGTGTGGTGTTGCAGCGAGTCAATTAAATTCATTCGTCATGCAAAGCAAGAGGGAATTACCAGAGAGAGAGAGAGAGAGAAAAATGTTTTTCATTACACAAACACACACTCGAATATTTCTTTGGGATTTTACGGCAGGCTTGTTCGAATTTTGTGTGACACGATATAGCGATCTACACTGCCTGTCCGCATGATTCTAACTAATGAAGCAAGCGAGGTGAAAATGTGTACAGAGGAGATACGTGAGGGGGAGCGAGATAGGAAAAAAAAGTGCTGCTCTCGAATTGAACGAGCAATCGAGCCGAGGGGGTTGGAGGGTTTGCAAAAAGGGCGGTTATCAAACGATGCATATTGTACAGAAATATATATTGTATATATATATGTTCTCGATATATATTCTCTCTCCATATATATATATATATATATATATATATATATATTCTCTCTGTATATATATATATATATATATATATATATATATATTCATCGACATGGATTATATCATACAGACAGGAATACGTGTGAATTTGATATATACAGAACATATTCCTATAATGAAAGCCATTCCACGCGCGGCAACAAACTCGCCAACACGCTGACAATTCTCCAAAGCTGCGTGATGCTCTCTCGTTGCTGGTTGAAGCTTTTTCGATTACACGTACCACACCCCGCTCGTCCGCCTTCCAATAATATTGGCCACAAAGCCAATTGTAGATTCGATGAATAAATGAAAGGGATGCGAATGACGTTGAGCAAGTTGAAAATGAATGAATTTCGTTCTGAGCGAGCAAAAAAAAGGGATGGAAAAAACTTTTTTTTTTTTTTTTACAATGTGAAGAATTCAATTATAAATTATTGGATAGATTAAGTCCAGCATATAATTGATACACTGGTCTTAAGGGTCAGCTGTAGTCAAATTTCCAGCTGAGATGATTTCCAGTTAAGTTTGGGTGAGTTATTTTTTTGCCGCTTACGAGACCAAGGGAACCTTTTCTAGCTATGGGGGAGGATCCCATATTTTTGTATTTAAAAAATTAGTCGGATTAGTTAGATTGTCAAAGAGTCTTTTCGCGCTATGTCAGCTTGACCTAACGTTTTGTAACTTTCCCATCACCTTCCTTTTTTACCTCCCTTGGAGTCCCAACCCCTTGAAATTGCCCTTGTGTCACATTAAAGAGCAATTTTCAACCCTATCATCCCTTCATGGCGAGGAATGAAAAATCGATAGGGATATTCATATTTCTACGACGATATTAATAATGTCGTCAAAATTATATGATGGAATATAATATCAGGTGACATTTTCAACCCTTATCATAAGGCATAGACCCCGTCACTTCCTGCTGGCAAGCTCCCACATTTCGGACTCTCGTAACAATAAAAGTGGAAGTCGAAACTCTAGTAGCGTAGAGAAAAGCAGCGAAAAAGAGAAAGAGAGAGAGGGAGAGTGAGCAGTGAGCAGTGATAGTGGTATGAGAATATATTTAATATTTATAAAAGAAACGTTGGATTCTCGCCAAAGAGGCACCAGAGCTTTTGCTCGAGGGACAGGGTGGACGAAGTGAGCGAGGCTGAAATCAAAGAAAAATTCCACACTTTTAGTTTTCCCCCTGAAACGCCAAAATATGCATACCAATGTGGCCGCGTTACCGCGACTCGTGCCAGCGAAAAGGGGTGAAGACTGCACGCGGAACGTTTGAAATTTTGCCCAAAAGGGTTGTATGAGGGTGAGCGAACGAGAGAACGAACCCCGGGAGAGTCAAAAAAGATTTCATACTCTCTCTCTCACGTTTACATTCAGCGCTCCCCGTATTATGATGTACAGTTTTTTTTTCACTTGCCGAGTAGACTATAAAGTTTGTAAATGAGATTTAACGATAATCTGTCAAAAGATATTAATGATAATCTCGTTATACCGCTCAACGTGTATTATTATCGTTAAGCTCGTCCTGTGTATTGTCGTCCATTTCATCGACGATAAAATACTCGATGTATATAACCGACCGTTGTTTGATCGAGGGATTGCAGATTAACGAATGTAAAAATTGCTATTATCTTCTTGTACATAATTGTAATCGTGTTTTATTTGATTGTAGTTTTTCTGAAGAAGAATAAGTTCACTTTGGGCTCATACAACTGATTAATCAATTCGATTAATAATTAATCGAGTGGTGGATTTATTTTGAGTTCATTAAAATAATACTTTCTCAAAATAAATTATTTAGAGGGTTGATTACTTCATAGCAAGAGAGTTTAATCAACTGAAATTTAAGCAAATATAATTTTGGTGCTTCTGTGCCAATCGTGACAACTCGTGCATTTTAATCAATAAAAAATTATCTATATTTTGGATCTCGCAATCTTCAAAAATATTTAAATTACTCTGTCAACTACGCGGTTAGTCTTCTTTTGTGAGGATTAGCACCGTCAAGGACTGCCATAATTTTCTTTATTTCCGATACCGAAAATATCAAAAATACCGATAAATTATCTAGCATGGTTTAAAAATTATCAAAGTGTAGAAAAATCATTAATTAAAATTTAACACCGAATTAATTTCAAAGTAATCATGTACGTCTTAAAAATTATCAAAGTGTCGAAAAATCATTAATTCAAATTTAACACCGAATTAATTTCAAAGTAATCATGTACGTCTTAAAAATTATCAAAGTGTAGAAAAATCATTAATTAAAATTTAACACCGAATTAATTTCAAAGTAATCATGTACGTCTTAAAAATTATCAAAGTGTAGAAAAATCATTAATTCAAATTTAACACCGAATTAATTTCAAAGTAATCATGTACGTCTTAAAAATTATCAAAGTGTAGAAAAATCATTAATTCAAATTTAACACCGAATTAATTTCAAAGTAATCATATACGTCTTATCATATTTTTAAATCGGTACTGTTAATTAACTTACCCAAGAGTTTCATGACCTGGGACTGGCTGATGAACAAATTGAGATATCCATCGGTGAAACCCACGAGTACGAGGATAACGAGAATCTTCAATCGCTGAATTTCGATGAGTCCTTCACCCGACCACATTGTCACGTCATTTTAATCCCCTTCGAGACCTGATAACACCACACACACACACACACACACACACACGCACAAACACACAATCCTTCAATAACCTCCCCTTCCTCTTCCCACGCTTCGTTGATTGCGCAACAATAATTTTAATTTTCAGTCGCCTTTTTCCGTTTTTTTTCTCCTTATCACGCTATACCTCTCTAGTGATAACAGCCGCGTTGCGTTTCACGGCAATAAAACATCGCGATATCGTCCCTGTCGCGTTTTAGCATCAGTGAAGTTAGCGTTGTCTCAGTTTCAGCTATACAAACAGCGAGCACATGCCCTGAGACGCTGACAAATTTCATCTCGCGAGAATTTCCTTCTTGTCGCTACACAATCCACGAGGCAAATATTCCTCCGACAGCCCATTCGTTACTTTTCTCTCTCTCTCTCTCTCTCTCTTTCTCTCTCTCTGTCTCTCTTCTCTTTTTGCCAATGAATTTTATTTTTGGATGCTCGTAACAACCCAACGTCGTGCTTTTCCCTCTCTACGAGTTCGTAGCATTTTTCACCATTATACGCGGGTGCTTAATATATATTTAATTTCCGCAGAGTGAAAAGGGAAGTGGATAGTCTCTCTTGCCTGCCGAAGTGAAACATCGAGTCACGTGACACTTGCAAAAAAAAAAAACAAATCTACAAAAGAATCTCGTCAATTGGAGCTTTTCATTTTTCTTGCCGAATAATGACTCGCAACGAAGCTCACATATTTTTTTAAAATCAATTTTCAATTTGGCACGAAAGTTTTATTTTGTCTCATGGGAAATCACTTTTGACTCTGGCAATTGTTCTGACTGTTTTGTGTTTTTTTTTTTTTCTATCGATGGCATTAAATTTTTAGGATTAACATGAAGAAATAAAATCACGTTTTATCGTTCTCCAGTCACGTGGCGTGAGGCGGAGATTCGTGAGCCCGTTTTGTGCCGTCGATGAGCGAGCTGCCAGTGATAAATAATTGGAGGGTCGTGCATAGACCACGTCGTCAACGTTTGCGTCGTGACGCGAGACTGAAACGATCCTCGAGTGTGCGGTTTTCGGCTCGCATCTGGCAGCGATAGGAAAAGAGACGGAGGATAAGAGAGAGAGAGAGAGAGAGAGAGAGAGAAGCGAGAACGACGACGGGGGTGGTCTTGAGCGCAGGCGTCGCACATTCACAAACCCCCAACAGGACTTGTCGCAAGGGCGGGCCACCGACCCGCCAGACCATGGAACTTGTCGGTGCGACAGAGAGGAAGCGAGAAACAGCAAAAGGGGGATGAGAGAAAAAGAGAAATGGAGTGAGAGAGAGAGAGAGAGAGAGAGAGAGAGAGAGAGAGAGAGAGAAAGAGATCGCGAGCGAGGGCTCGACCCAGCGCAGGGATGAACGGATAAATGACGAATTTCCGGAAATCGTGCGTACGTGACTGACCGGCTAGACTCGTTCGTCCATTTTAGGGTACCAAACGCATCACCTCGCACCCCTTCCCTGTTCTCTTTCTCTCTCTCTCTCTCTCTCTCTCTCTTTCCTTGCCTGTCCACCTGACCGAGAAAAAAGGATTTAAAAAATCAAGCGATACCCAACGAACAAAAAATTCCATCACAGAGCCAAAGAATAAAGTAAAATTGATCTATAACGTATAGAATGAAGAGTTCACTTTTTGATACGTTCCAATTCTTCTCATCCATTGAACCAAATTTATCGGTTCAATATATCAAATTGAATCATTGTCAATTTAAAAAAATATATATTACTGTCCCATTCCGTTTTAGACCGAATTTTATCAACGAAATATAATAATAATAATAACAATAATAATTCAATCATTTAAATTGTGAATTAATTTCTATGGATAAATTAAATATGTATACTGCGCATGGTTTACTATGAGTGACCAAAAACTTTAATTCCAGTTTATCTCTTTATTGGATTTTGTTTCAGTTTTTTCTTTTGCTCTTTTTTTTTTTTTAATTTTCTCGGCTTGTCGACTCTCGAATTTTCCGTAAAATGCTGTCAGTCTCGATAGATCGGAAACAGCACACAAGCAAAGAGAGAATCAGAGAGAATTTTGCGTCGTGTGCCGGGGTAGCGCCCTCTAAGCACACCTTGCTGGCAGTGAGTGAGTGAGAGAGAGAGAGAGAGAGAGAGCCAGAGCCAGAGCCAGAGCCAGAGCCAGAGAGAGAGAGAGAGAGAGAGAGAGAGAGAGAGCCAGAGCCAGAGCCAGAGCCAGAGCCAGAGAGAGAGAGAGAGAGAGAGAGAGAGAGCCAGAGCCAGAGAGAGAGAGAGAGAGAGCGAGAGGGGGGGGGGGGGGGGGGGGGGGGGGAGACAGTGTCACTCTGTATATGAGTGCGAGGAAAAGCGTGCGAGAGGCCTACGAAGCATACACACCACGTGCACACAAAACGCTCTCACGCTGCAATGGAATTATTCGAGTCGCTGTTCGCGGTGCAGCATCGAAAAGCATCATCAGCAGGTAACAAGAGAAGCAATGAAAAGGGTCTCTCGCGGATACAGGAAAACTTTATACACATGATAGAGTCTGCACTCTCTGTGCGTATATATATATATACTTAGTTTACAATGTGTGTTACATGACAGTATTTGGACGAGTGAAAATGCCTCTCGATTCTCGTATTAATTCATCGGGACGATCACAGATTTTCAATATTAGTGTCTGTAGTGCTAGAGAGAGAAAGAGAGGGAGAGAGGGGGGGGGGGGGGGGGGTGGGTGGGAAGGGAAGGGAAGGGAAGGGAAGGAAGAGAAAACGATAGAGTAGATATACACAGTGAGGGTTATGCTTGGCAACCCCTCTCTGGTTTCTGCTCTTGATGTTCTGCCATACAGCACGCATACGGAACACCGCATCGAGTCAGGATATAAGCGCTGCTCGCACGAACGCCCAACCCGTTTGCAAACGGTAGAATTTAATTAAACAGGCCCGAAGTAGAGGAGAAAGCGAGAGGAAGGACAGAGAGGGAGTGAAAAGAGAAAGTAAAATTCATGGATGCTGCATCTAGACGCTTTGCATATTATATTTTACATATACATGTACATATATATATATATATATATATACACACACATATATATATTTATTTATACTCTGGACAGTGCACCCCGGATTCACGATTTGATCTACGAAAGTTTAACTCTCTTCGTGTAGCTGCGAGCAAAAGACAGATACAGACCGTTTCGCGAGCTTTTGTTTAGATGGTGAAGGGTGGAAAAAGGGCGCAAAGGGTTACATGGCGAGGGGTGGAGAACGTAGGAAGGGGTAAAAGCGAGAACGGGACTTTAATTAGGAACCGAGGGATTAATTAACTCCATCAAATCCATCCGAATCTCAACGCCGCCAATGGTTCCCTCACCACCGACGTGTCGAGACGATTGGCAAATAATTGCCACTCGTTTTTATCTCTCGCACTCCTATCTCTCGTTTTTTCTCATTCGAAGCGGAGAACGCGATGTTATTGAGAGTCCGGGAAAAAAAGGGTTCGGCGAGAATCGCCGAGAGGGAAAGGGGAAAAAAGAAATAGAAATTGAGAGTTTATTGTAATTTTTTTTTGCTTCATTCGCAATGATTTCAAACTTTTTGACAGGACATTTTTTTTTATCAAAAGTACGAATTTAATACACAAAAAGTTTTGACCATTCGAAATATTTTCCAGCATGAATTTTCGTTAGGTTTGAATAAAAATTGAAAAATATGTTTGCTTGTATAGAAATTAATTATTGAACGATAATCAAGCCATGTAAAAGCTTTCAATATCTTGACACAATCCAGTATTTTATTCAATTTTATTTCCTTTTTGTTCGCTCGTTTTTTTTTTTTTTATCGTCACTTCGTTCATGCGGCATCAATAATAGGAAATTTATTTCTCCCCCTTATGTGCACAAGAGCCTATCTAGCGTCGAATAGAAATGTCGGGGCATTGAGTCGAGGGTGTCTCGACGCGTCCTCGTGGAACGATACAAAGGAAAGGTCTGTAGATAGAAAAAGAGAAAGAGAAAGAGAAAGAGAAAGAGAAAAAGAAAGAGAGAGAGAGACACACACACACACAATGCATGTATGATTCCACATATAATATACATGTATATCTATGGCTACTACTTTATGTACCTTATATCGTTTTCTATCGATCAGTAGGCAGAAAGGTTCACCACGATGGCAGACTCACCGGCGGGGAGAATGCCCTGCGGCCATCCTAGAACTCGATTAATTATTTAAACTTTTCTCATTAGCCGATCGTCATCGATCGGTTCAAGGGAAAGAAAGAAAATGGCTATCGTCAGCTGTATGTGAATGTAACGGGGAAAAAACAGATCTACGAAAAGAGACACTTTCGTGTAAGATACAATATACATATACAATATACAATATACATATATATATAGAGAGAGAGCTATAGAGTATAAACCGAAGAAATAAGTGTCTCTCGCGTCAATCATCTGTCTCTGATGAGGGCGCCTGAAGACGAACTACCCACCCCCGGGGGAGGGGGTGGAGGATGTCAGAGAACTTTGAGACTTCAAGAGCCTGTTGACTCTTGGAAAACCCGAAGGATTGGCAGCGAGAGACACAAATTAAATTCCGATCGAGTACCGTGAAATTGCAAAAAGAAAAGCGAGAAAACTATTTTTTGTTCTCTCGTTCTCTCTGCGTGTTTGATCGACTCGCGCCAATCGCTTACAATTAGAGAGTCCCTGGGAAAAGTTCTCGTCACAGTCGAGCTATTGTGGCCCGGAGGGTCGAGCAATTAGAAAAGAATTTATGAAACTCCGATGATCCGCACCTTTCCAACGATCAATGAACATTATTATTATTCTCTTTTATCGCTTAGAGATGGCGTGTATTATATATATATATTAATACTTGTTAAGATCGAAATCATTTGAGAAATATGTCTATAAATCGTCGTATGCTTGAATGCTATTAAAAAAAAAAACGTCAGATGGAAAATTTACGTAGAGCTGAACATTATTTTCCTTTTTACGATACTTCATGTAGCGTATTAACGTCGACGACAATTAGTGTAAAATTAATGAAATTTGAAAATTGTTAAGTATAAAAACGAGCGAGAAAAGACGGCTGGTTGTACGAACGATTAAAAATAATAACGGTGAAACGTGCGAGGAAAACCTAAGCGGTAACGACGAGTGAAAGGAGAGAGAAAAATAACGACTTCTCTTGTGCGAGGGCGTCCGCGATGGATAAATACTTATACTGTCAGCTCCGTGCTGAGAGACAATTAAAGTCAAATTTATTTATCCTGGTAGCAGTATTCACCGTCTCTGGAATTGTGCGACAACATCTGTACAATCTTCATCAAACGCGAAAGAATTCTGACCTCGTGAAATACAGAGATATATATATATATATATATATATATATGGTAATTCCAGGAGAGATGGAACTCCAGAGTGGAACGCCATTGAACATATATACACAAATAACTATATTGTTGATAATAAACCATTTTTCTAAGTGCTCGAAATGAAAATATGAAGCAAACCTGGCTAATTATCCACTTCGAGAGTGTGTAAGTACCAAACGGTGAGTGAAAAAATACGCAATATAAAGAAATAAAAAGAATCGTTCTGTTTCTGTGAGATTACGAACAAACGATAATCATGGACAAAATGACATTTAATCAAGGGCGACCATTGAAAAAAAATCATGATCCAAAAAAAAACGCATGTTTACTGTTTTCTTTACACAGAGAGTTTCACGAATAGCATTTATATTGGATATATATACACAAATAACTATATTGTTGATAATAAACCATTTTTCTAATTGCTCGAAATGAAAATATGAAGCTAGCCTGGCTAATTACCCACTTCGAGAGTGTGTAAGTACCAAACGATGAGTGAAAAAATACACAATATAAAGAAATAAAAAGAATCGTTCTTTTTCTGTGAGATTACGAACAAACGATAATCATGGACAAAATGACAATTAATCAACGGTGACCATTGAAAAAAAATCCTGATCCAAAAAAAAAACGCATGTTTACTGTTTTCTTTACACAGAGAGTTTCACGAATAGCATTTATATTGGATATATATACACAACTAACTATATTGTTGATAATAAACCATTTTTGTAATTGCTCGAAATGAAAATATGAAGCAAACCTGGCTAATTACCCACTTCGAGAGTGTGTAAGTACCAAACGATGAGTGAAAAAATACGCAATATAAAGAAATAAAAAGAATCGTTCTTTTTCTGTGAGATTACGAACAAACGATAATCATGGACAAAATGACAATTAATCAACGGTGACCATTGAAAAAAAATCCTGATCCAAAAAAAAAACGCATGTTTACTGTTTTCTTTACACAGAGAGTTTCACGAATAGCATTTATATTGGATATATATACACAACTAACTATATTGTTGATAATAAACCATTTTTGTAATTGCTCGAAATGAAAATATGAAGCAAACCTGGCTAATTACCCACTTCGAGAGTGTGTAAGTACCAAACGATGAGTGAAAAAATACGCAATATAAAGAAATAAAAAGAATCGTTCTTTTTCTGTGAGATTACGAAGAAACGATAATCATGGACACAATGACAATTAATCAACGGCGACCATTGAAAAAAAATCATGGTCCGAAAGAAAAACGCATGTTTACTGTTTTCTTTACACAGAGAGTTTCACGAATAGCATTTATATTGAGCAATTAGAAAAATAACAATATAGTTAGTTGTGTATATATATATATATATTGTTATTTTTCTAATTGCTCGAATGAAAATATGAAGCAAACCGGGCCAATTACCCACATCGAGAGCGTGTAAATACGCATCCGAAACAGTGATTGAAAAAATACACAATATAACAAAATGTGTACTCGTCTCGTCTCTGTATGTCCATACAGCCTCTCGCTCACTTGCACATCTCCTGGCTCGTTCGTTCTGGCACGAAACTAACGAGGTCCTCGAGACAGCGTTCGATGCAGACCCCATGGTGTCTCTCTCTCTGTCTCTCACGCGCCCCAATCAGCCAGATCATTAACTCCGATAATTAATATTGATCGAAAATCGATAATGCATCCGTGCAAGAGACGAGAAACTCACTGCCTCACCCAGCCGATATTTTAGCTCCCCCTTGCAAGTCCACGGCCTCTCTATGCACAATCATAGAATATATGGCATGTATAGACTCGGTTTTCCATTTCGTACTACGAATATTAGTACACTGAGAAAAAAATATTGTACGATCTACTAAATCGGTCTTCGCGGACGTTGGAATGAATTTTTCGTTCGTTTAAAAAAAATTTCATTGTCCTAACCATATTTTGGATTGAGTTAGCGTACTCATATTTTAGAATGGGTGGGGTAACCCAAATTATAATTGGGGTAACTACAATTTTGTTAAGTCAACGAAAAAATCGTTTGAACGCCCGCCAACGCCAATTTAGTAGATTCAACAATATTTTTTTCTCAATGTATGTCATGCAATATTCAATATATATATTTCTATATATATATATGCCATGCAATGTGTGTATATTTGCAGCATCGTAAGTGCCAAAGCACTTGTCAAATTTACACGACTCAATGTCCCACGGATGGACACTAATAATTCGTACAATATATAGATATACCCATCTAATACACAATAGCATTGCATCCCTATTGGCTGAGGCTTAAATTGAGGCACTCGGTACGTAACCAAAGGTACGTATCGCACAGATAGAAATCGAGTTGGACTCTCCGTCCTGGTGCACAGAGAGTCGATCTCGATGCGTCAAGCACGTTTGAAACGTAGTAATTGGCCATGGAATTCGTTTTGGGCCATCTGGAATTTCGTGGTAGTTACTTGAAGCACTGAGAGTCATAGCCATATGCTTATACATACTCTATACATATATATACATATAAATATATACTATAGTATGTATATGCATGGCTATGGCTATACATATATATATATATATATAGTATGTATATGCATGGCTATGGCTATATATATATATGTGTATATATTATATACACAACACGCATATTATATGGAAAGCTTCTCTTGAAGTATGATAATACGCCTCGTTGAACATTGTCGAGGATAGATGCTCCGAAATTTAACTCGCAGCAACCGCGAGGACCACACAGGCAAACCAGATTTTCCTGGCAAACGTGTGGTATTAAAGGGACATGGAACACATTTACGTTACAGTATTTACGATGAAGTGTGACATTGCAATATCAATTATTTACTTTATATTGAAATTTTTATAATTTTATATACTAAAAAGTTTTTCATACATTTTTTTTTAATCATTAAAGAGAAAATATCTGTGACAGGGAATATAATTGAATGGAGGAGACATGAGAGCTTCGCCAAGCTTCGATTTACAGTGAAAAAATGTTCTCCTCACACAACCAAAAATCCTGTCACTATAATCACTTTCTATGGAGATCTCGAGTGCCATACATAAAATCCTGGCTGTCAAAAAAATTCTAAAAATATTTTGGACCCTTCAAATTGAGGGTTCTGTGTCCAATCATTTTTTTTTTTTGCAAATATGCGTAACGGCGATAAGAGGATTGAATGTCAAAAATAAAAGATCTGGAATAATCACTTGTTGGCTATCGATCGTTTTCACATTAATTATTTCAATTTTTTGAACAAATGGGATATGAAAATTTGTGCGAGTTATCTCTAATATATCGCCCAATATACATATATCCATCCGTGTATATATGTTGATGTGCGTCTATCGGCTACGATTCTCCTCCATGCTCATCGGTTCGAACCATCGTCTGTCAAAGTTTTCCAGCAGCTCGCGATCATATAGAAATGCTCTCGTACAGTCCCAAAACTGTTCGAGCACATATATATATATATATATATCCAATACCACGAGGAATGTCATTCGGTCTCACGCCTCGATTGTGAAATCGTCAATGCTGGCATGGTTTGAGGGATGGGAAAAGTAGCAGGAGGGATATATAACATTGCACTAGTGCGCATTCGATCCATCGATCGATCGATATCATTGTGAACGTAACTCAATATAATCCGAGATCGTATTCTACACATTTATGGGATGTGGACGATCCATACTACCCGCTCTCTCGATCCAATTCTCTGTGAGGCAAATGCTCGCACTGCATCGACGCGTAGAACGAAAAACGCGTGTAACAATATTCTCATCTATCCCCTAAATGTATTGATATATGTACAACTATATAATGATATTTATATATATATATATATATATATAAATATCTACTGTGGGATAGTACATGTAACATGTATACAATCTATACATCCGGATACGTGGAATATGCATTTTGGGAACAGCGAACATCGGCCGATTTGAAACGAGCTTTGTATCATTACGATATGCGATGAACTATATACTACCAAACTGCCAACCCTTTTACTCATCACTTCTGTCTTCCTCTTCCCCCTGTGTGTGGAAATGAGGGATGCATCAATTATGGAAATATCATACCGTTGAGGGTGCAAGGGTTCGAAACTGGTCATATAGATATTATATACATTTATATCGTCAGTCGTATAAAATTGAGTGTGATAAATTTCCTCAGAAAATCAACCACGACATACGACATCCCAGCGATATACTTGAATAATTATTATTTATTGGTCATTGAACAAATTGAAATATTATACCGTGATGATCATCAAAATTTCTCCATCTGCAAATATAAACTTTGACATGACATTGGGGAGGAACAAACTTTAGAGGACTGGAGAGGAAAAAAGATGTCGAACATTTATCTCTTCGTGCGAACTACCCTTATCTTGGCTGAAATTTAAAAAATAAAAAAAATAGCTAGATAATTTAAAAAGGGAGAAAAAAAATTCTCTATAGTCTGTTGTTTCTAGCCATAGATTACATCAGAGGTTATACAATGTCAAAGTTTATATTTGCATACATTTTTTGGGATCATCTAAACTACTCTTCTTATCTAAACGTTCTTTCTCTTATCTAAAGGCAAAAATATGACCGTGTTTATTCACTGGCATGTGTTCATTTAACGCATTCTTCGCTCTATACCCGTATATATATATATATATGGTTCATCGATTGAAACTAGTCACCCCTACGTCGAACATTCGATTCCCTGGGAGCTTAGATTCACGACGTACTAGACATGGACTAATCCAGCTACACTGACTCGAGACATTCATTAAGCCACCCCCTGCCCCCATTAATTAGTAATGTGTATATATATATATATATATATATATAATACCATCGGTTGCTCCATGCCACGTATATGTTATATAGGATCGTGGACTCTACTACGACTGTTTAGATTGATTTCATTTGCCAGAATTTCAGCAGGGGGTTGGTTTTTCGTCAGCGTGTCTTCATGGGTAACGAAAATGGCCCATTCAAGTGCCCAGCGTGTGTCACCCGCCTGAAAATGAGCCCAGTGTGTAACAGAGCAGAATTATGCAGGGTGTTATTATACAGACAGAATTAATAGAGAATTATCTATGACGTCGAGTAATGTTCCAAATTAGAGTTTAATATTGAAGAGATCACCATATATGGGACGATTTTTTTTTCTCGGTGATAATGACGAGGCAGAATCAAGTTCACCTCTACTTTTTTAATTCGAACTACGGGGTTTTTCATCCATTAGATTTTAGAAAAAAAAAAAAACTTTTCTGAAGAAACGAACTTGTTCATTTAAAGATGCGGGACTGTAATTAAAACTTTGTTATAATATTATTATTTCAGGTCCAGCATAGTCAATTAAATGTATATTAATTTGTGTATAATTAATAATTTATCGTACATTTCTTATGGTTTACGTTCAAGTTTTTAATCATCCGATACCGATTTTTTTGTTTCTATACCGCGAGACGTTTATTTGGCGCAAAAATATTTTGGGTCGGTGAAAAAGTGTACGAGAATGTAATTCTCACAGTACGTCGACTGTCTCATTTCTCATGATGACCCAACTCTCCTGGAATTACCGTACAATAATAGTGCATAAGTCTCTGCTATAGTCATAGACTTCGATTGAAATTGTGGCCCGTTGAAGATAAGGGTGCGCTCAATGCCAATGTGGCCTACCCTCTTTGTACGCTTCTCCGAAGCTTCTCCCTACAATATGCTCTGCTAACACCGGACTCTCGACCCACACACACACACACCCTTGTCAAATGGTGGCGGAAGAGTCTCACACCCGAGACCTCGAATCCACAGGGTTTCGATGATAACGTATACAAGTTTTTTTTTTTTTTTTTTTTTTTTTTTTTTTATACGAGCGTATATATGGGACATTTTATGCGAACACGATCATGTCTCTGACATTGACCCTCTCAAGACTTGACCAGGATTTCCGTGTTATTTCTGCGACTGTATATAAAAGTTTTTCAGATTTTCACGATTTTATTCTTTCTATATAGCCGTCGCAGAATTTTCAAACACGTCCAAATTTTTAAAAACTTTTTCTGACTTTAAAGCTGTGTAAAAAAATGAGAAAAAAAGATTAAAAGTTTTTTTATCTTTTGCTGTGGACAATCCTTGAAAAATTTTACACATTTTTGTCCAATAACCATTTATACTTTTTTATGCAATAAATCGTAGCTGTGGCTGCAGCATCCACAACAGAGCCCATGCCAATTTAAAAATCAAACTTATCACAGACCCTTCGCCCTTTTGGTCGAGAGTTAAAAAAGTGCGACGTTGGTCAACTTGGCATGGAATATCCCACATATATATGTATGTCTTTTTCTCTTATTACAAAAGGCATGAACGAAGATACCGTATATATATAGTATAAGAATAGCAAGGCGTTCGGTAGATTCGTAAGAGATGGGGGCACGAAGTACATAATGTACACAAGCACATCTATGTATATATATATATATATATATATACATATATGGAAACGATGAGGGGTGTTCAAGCGTGCAGAGGGTTCGTTACATATATATTTATATATATATGTATATATGCATCCTTGCTTGTCGTACCTATAGGGCCTTCTTATCGCCCTATGCCAGAAGAGAGCTACCGCCCACGTTGACTAAACGCCGAAATACGATTCCGTGTACTTTGTATTCTCTCTCTCTCTCTCTCTCTCTCTCTCTCTCTCTCTCTCTACCTATCTCTTGCTCGGCAGCGATAATTGCGAACACCGGGAGTACTCGCCCGAATCCTAGGGTTCCATGCAATGCTTATTGTTCAATCCCACACCGAGGATGGCAATGACAGAAGAATGGAAGAGAGAGAGAGAGAGAGAGAGAGAGGAGGAGAGAGAGAGAGAGAAATTCCCCACGGTAGTCGAACGCTCTAGAGTGAATTCGATCCCGAAAAGCTACATATATATATATATGTGTATATGCTTCATATACAACATCACGCAACACCCACAAAATCACACGTATGTATATTTTATTTCAGTGCGTATAGTAGTGTGTATACATGTATGTGGTAAAATACGAAATTTTCTGGGATAAATATGAAAAATTCTCCACTAATTCAGTCGCACTTTTCACCCGCGAAAAAAAACAATAAACTCTTTATTTTCAGGCCAATGACAAAAAATATGAATCAAAAGAAAAAAATATCAGAAGACAAAAGTTGTAGTTTTCTATGAAAGTTATAACAATTTTTTTAAAATGATTTTGTTGGCCTTATAAAGTGAATGATTTTCCTACGATATATATTTTAATATCAAGATAAATATTAAAAAAAAAATCCGCGAGAAAAAATGACTGGATTGGTAAAGATCATTTTTATGCCTGGATCGATTTTTGCCTTGCTAGAATCGAGTTTCAGAATTATGAGAATTGGCTTTTTTCACTATATCTAGCCTCGTAGATCAAATAAAGTTTCTCTCTGTTTTCGTGAATCTTTTTATCACCGCAGTTTTTTTTTTTCTAGCCACGAGAAGATAACAAAAGTCGTTCCCATTGGAAAAATGATTATAATTCCGGCACGCAATGCAATGAAGAACTTTGGTTATCGCTATCCATGAAAATATGTATACCGGAAGTGTAGCGTATTTTATGGACAAACACAACCAGTCTCACCATTTCATTTTTTTACTTTTCTCTACACCATCGTACGCTAAACCAAAAAAAACGATTCACTTTTTTTCAACGTATGAAAAAAAATGGCAAAAGGTTAATTTTTCCGGGCAATGTTAAATTAATGATAGATCCATAGATCAATGTTTCCGGGGGTGCGTAAGGATGGGATGGACGCGAGGCGACGGAGAAAAAGAGCTTTTCCTCAGTCTATATCTTTGGATTGCTTTGTTGCATATATATATATATATACATAAAAGAGAGGGTGGTTGGTGGTTTGTTTGCCTCTAAGCCTCCCTGCGTGACTTCCTTCGAGGTAGTCGGCTTACTTCCGTCGCTGGGACCAATCACGCGAAGCAAATAGTCGTAATGCAAACGTTTCGAAACTTTCGACATTCATCCACGTCTCTGCAGTCGTTTCATCCACTTCCTCTCAACCCTCCCTCCCCCCTTTCCGACTTCTCATCTCTGTTTTGCCTTACTATATAAATTTGTTCTTAACTGTATAAACATCCAGGAGTCGAGTTTGCTTCCTGCTACGCCAAGAGGGTGGAAAAAAAGAACTTCCTGCGCGATGAGATTGAAATCTTTTCGTTCTCAATACACACACACATACACACTCATACATGTACGTGTAAATCCTCAACTCTGTCTCACTTTGATCCCCGTTCGAAACATTTTTTTTTTTCCTATCGGCGTTTGACTCTCTCGATAAAATTGGTTCGATCTTTTGCTCTATTGAAATTGTGAAAAAAAAAAAATGCCCGAAGCAATTTCGTCCACATGTGATATAAATTCATTATAGTTACGATCGAGAACAGCCAATGCAGGCACAAAATTTTCGTTTCGAATCCATACTGAGTCATCCACTCAATCGTCTGCGAAATTCTCTTCGAAAGTATCGCGGCGAAAGTAGCGAAGAAGGAATAATAGGAGGCGCACAGAGAGAAAAACTTTTCCATCCCTTTATACGGCATATATATATATATATATATATATATATATATATATATATATATATATATATATATGTATGTATATGCGATGGGATGAAATTCATTGGGTAATAGAGAAATATATATGTATGTATTTATCTTCTTTCGGAAGAGGTCGTTTGGCAGGACGGTTAAGGGTTAACAAAATATCATAAAGAGCGGTGCTGGCCTATGTACTGTCGGCAAAAGTGTAGTTGGACGACGACGACGACGACGACGACGACGACGACGACGGCGGCGACGACGACGACGACGACGACGACGACGATGAGAGTGCATATATACAGAAAGCGAAAAGAGAAGAACCATTGTGGATTTATTGTTTATTAGCCTTTTCAAGAGACTCGTGGTGAGGGAGAAAGAGGGAGAGAGAGTTGTATGTGTGTATAGGAAGTACGGACTGTTAACTAAAGTCCATTGAAAGTTCGCGAGGGCTTCGTGGGACAATAAAAAAATAGCTACGTAGATAGAGAACGAAGGCAGAATTCCAGAAAAAAAAAGAGAGGGCAAATGATGTCACGAAAAAAAAACGACGACGTGTAGCATGCAGAAGAACAAGAGAGAGGGAGGGAGGGAGGGAGGGAGAGAGAGAGAGAGAGAGAGAGAGAGAGAGAGAGAGAGAGAGAGAGAGAGAGAGAGAGAGAGAGAGAGAAAGGGAGAGAGAGAAATAGATACACTAAAAAAATGTAGTCGCAAACGATCGTGTGAGACAAGGGCGAGTTCGGACACGATGGGGGTGGGTTTTTCCAAGCTTCCCCAAATTTATCCTATCTATTTTCCAGCCACTCTCGTCTCTCGTGCGGTATCGTCGAGGCAACTTACCCTCTGCGCTCATCCCCCTCGCAGCGAAAGGATGCGTCTTCCCTCTTCCTCTCGCACTATCGCTTTTACGAGCTTTCTCTTGGCTCGCAAAATTTGTCTGGCTGCTATTCGGGATATCAGCGGCGAGGACCTCTCGGTTTTCCTTCCTTCCTCTTTGTGTATATACCGAGAGGATTGGGAGTGAGGACGGAGGAGACTAGGCAACTATTAGCAAGCGAGAGGACAAAAGCTCGCGCAAGCGTTGAAATTTACTATTTCCACCCCCTTGCGCTCCGTTCAACCCCACCGGAAACAAGCGTCGCTTTTACAGAGCCCTTATGTTCTCATGGTCGAAGGTCCAGAAAACGCGAACGAGACCAGCCACGAAGCCCATTCAACGTGTGATACACGTCAGTAATCTATATACATGTTGGTATGTATATATATATATATATATATATATATATATACCTCGATGGCTTAAAGCTTAAGGGGCCTATGTAGTATGTATAAGGACAGCTTATGCGTCTTTGGTGCATCAGACCATGTATCCATAAATGTACGAATGTATGTAAAGTCGTATGCAGCGCTTTCGAGCTGCTTGCAAATTCGTTTTCAGTGCACGACTTCACCCATTCCTCACTTCTGCTCGCCTCTCTCATTCTCTCTCATTCCTCTCTTACATGCACACACTATGCTAATGCGATGGTTTCCAGAACAATAATTTACCTTTAATTGAGTATTAAACTATCTGGTATGATTTTAATATTGTATATTTGTTTGCTCCTTTTGACACCACCATGAGGTAGAACGATTGGTGGATTTTTTTAAACACCACCATAGCCCCAATAGAATTAATTCCCTCGATGATTAAGAGACGCGACAGCGTTTTGACGCAAAATGATTATTAAAAAGAAAGTAAACTCTACTATAAATTGTGCATCCACACACCTAATGAAATCCATTGAACCATTGAAAACCATTGAAACAAAATCCATTAAAAAGGAGTTTGAAAAAATATCTTTGAGAAAATTATTTATACACAATTGTTGAAGTAAATTTTAAACGTCATTCCACGAACTATGTACATGCGTAAACGAACGATGTCTGATCTGGTCTGATTTTAATATTGTATATTTGTTTGCTCCTTTCGACACCACCATGAGGTAGAACGATTGGTGGATTTTTTTAAACACCACCATAGCCCCAATAGAATTAATTCCCTCGATGATTAAGAGACGCGACAGCGTTTTGACGCAAAATGATTATTAAAAAGAAAGTAAACTCTACTATAAATTGTGCATCCACACACCTAATGAAATCCATTGAACCATTGAAAACCATTGAAACAAAATCCATTAAAAAGGAGTTTGAAAAAATATCTTTGAGAAAATTATTTATACACAATTGTTAAAGTAAATTTTAAACGTCATTCCACGAACTATGTACATGCGTAAACGAACGATGTCTGATCTGGTCTGATTTTAATATTGTATATTTGTTTGCTCCTTTCGACACCACCATGAGGTAGAACGATTGGTGGATTTTTTTAAACACCACCATAGCCCCAATAGAATTAATTCCCTCGATGATTAAGAGACGCGACAGCGTTTTGACGCAAAATGATTATTAAAAAGAAAGTAAACTCTACTATAAATTGTGCATCCACACACCTAATGAAATCCATTGAACCATTGAAAACCATTGAAACAAAATCCATTAAAAAGGAGTTTGAAAAAATATCTTTGAGAAAATTATTTATACACAATTGTTAAAGTAAATTTTAAACGTCATTCCACGAACTATGTACATGCGTAAAGGAACGATGTCAATGAGTGGGATTTGTCCTTTTCCTGCTCTCTACCGATTTTCCCTGCTAATATTTCTTTTTATTCAATTGATTCCCTTCGGGTCAGTTGGATTTTATGTATTGCGTTTTGCCGGCGTTTTATCTACTTTAGTGCAAGTTTAGTTTAACAATGTGATATCGACTGTATGGATGCATCGAACCACTTGAAAAACGTACATGTATTCTTGCACTGTAACCTGGATCGAATTTCTAGATACATATATGGAAATCGAGGATGATCGGACACAGTAGGTAGTACGTATATATATATATATATATGTATACGCAAAGCCAGAGTTATTTTTTCTCTTTCACGATTGCCAACCCGAGGCTTTGCTTCTACATAATTTTTTTTTCTTTTCAATTTTTTTAAATGTTTTTTTTTTTAGTTTCGTCTATGGCCGAAAGCTTTAACGATTTTACTGAAGCTTTTTTTTTGTTCGTCGCTTGTATCCGCTTGTTATCGTTCGTTCGTTGCTCAGTGTATACTATGAATATATATGTATATATGCATGGAAAAGTGAACGAGAGAGGGAGAGAGAAAAAAAATGTTCAACTGATACGGTCACACTTTTTTCCTCCCCAGTGCGTTTTATTTTTTTATCGTTTCCAGGAAATAACTGCAGTTTTGGAAACGCTATGCAGCCATCCCCCTACCCCTTAGTACAATCCTCCATCCAGCCTGCCGCGAAACTGCATCTCGTCGACTGGCTATACAGTTACAGCTTTTTTTTTTTTTTTTTTTTTTTTTTTTTTAGTACCCAAGCGTGTTCTCATTTTTTTCTGTAGCTATGAGTTGTCCTCCCCTCTGCCATCCTCACGCCACCGATATACACGTTTCCAGTGGCGATATCGGTAACGTCAAACGTCGCTCGTGCACCGAGAGAGAGAGAGAGAATGGGCACTCGTATGTTTCGCGAAACGAGAGATAAATGGGATATTTTCTCGGGGTAAAAAAAAAACAAAAGATACGAAAAATGTAACGTGAATATGGAAAATGAAGGCTCTTGCCATATCCATGAGAGCAACTAAAAAAAAAAAAAAAACAAAAAATGTAATATATTTTGACGTCTCAATATCGTATCAACATTTTCGTTGTGAAATAAAACAAAAAGTAACGAAATTCAATAAAATTCTGATGGGCTCATTGAAAAAATGTACCAAGTTCGAAATAAAAGTCTTTTTATTCAGTCTTTATCTATATTGCTATCATATTGTGTGGTCGTATATTTTTTCGGTCATGACGTAAAAGAATATTGATCTCTAATCGATCAATATCTATTTATTATTTGACTCGAAATCATTTTATTTGAACTAAAGTTCAACATTATTGTGCAATTTCAAGTTATGAATGGACTTTTTGACCCAATAAACTTTACTTGAATCGAATCCATTCATTTTTAAAAGCAGAGCATAAATGTTACTTACGCGTAGGATCAAAGTCAGAAGGATTTTTTTTTTTCCTCGTAATACACACAAGAGCTCACATCGTTGACGACGCACCCTTACGATTCGTGACCTCTTCACCCTCAGAGCTTTCCGTCATTCCAGGAGCTTCTTGAAACATTCATCACTCCCCTGGTCTTCTACGTAGCAAAGAGAAGAGTCGACATCTTCGCTCGCCTCCATCTCTCACTCCTTTTTTTGTGCGCCTGTCCGAGGATTCGTTCGAAAAAAAAAAATATTCTTGTCGAGTAAAAAAAAAGAAAAGAGGAAAAAATCAAGTGAAGACTACCAAGCGAGACGTCCCACCTCTGCGAATAGAGCGAGCTCTTCTCTTCGTTTTACACTTTTTTTTCTCTTTTTCTCTTCGTAAAGAAATATTTATACATATATATATATATATATTTCCTTCCCTTCATTTTACGCTGGCGTCATTCCGTCCGCCATTTTCCCTGGTAAATTCGTTTTTTGCTCGCCTCTGAGTAAACATGAAGACCGAGCAGGTTTTCCATCCTTGCTGACAGAACAAACACGTGTCAAACGTTTCCTCGTTGACACGCCTTTGCATTATTCACTGCTGAGGCGATTTTCATTCGACTTTGTCGAGGTGAGTGACGACGACCTCATGATGAAAACACGCTCTCGCTGCTTTCCAATTTATGAGAGAAAAGCTTTGATCGTTTATTATAACGATAAAGAAACATTTGTTTGATCGACCAATTTACTCGATACTGATCACGTTTATGCAATTATTAATCCATCGTTATGTATCACTAATGAATAAATTACGATTATAACCGAATCCATCTGATTCTAATCACTAAACGAATAATTAATTCGAGAATTATACTGGGAATAGTTGCATAAACCTTAATTATATAAATGATTGAATAACGCAAAAATATACAAGCTAAACGAAAAATGTTCATTTTAATTAATTGAATTTTTTCACCAATAGAAATTGCAGAAAAATTAATCGAATTGAGGCAAATTTGCTTGAATGTCAAATAATTATTCGGTCAATGTGGAAATTGAAAAAATAATTTACACTATTTCTTCTCAAAACATCATCATCATTCTTCGTGCCATAAATTTTCCAAGCGAATTATTCCACCCTGTAAAAATATGAGAATGTGGCTGAAAAAATATTCGCAAAATCGAGACATTAATCTCGTGCTCGATGGATTCTCTCGACTCGTTGAACATTGAAATATTATACGATTGAGCTCACGCCGTTTGCACGCTCCTATCACACGCACAATATTGCAACACTCTACACGCGGTATAGTCGCAAATTCATAGTACAGACAAATATTAAAGGGAAAGTTCAGGACAGCCGGAACGCTTTTCGTCTAATGGCTTTTGCGTCACCTTCAAGGAGCACTTTCTGCAATTTTCTATTCTTCGCTGAGAACACGTTTTATGGAAAAAAAAAAAAAATTTGACCTGTCAAAAATATGACATCAGTTTACGCACCGAAGAATGAATAATAATTTTCTTCTGTCATTTTATTGTTATCGAAATTTTGACATCGATCGTATTTTTTCCCACAGTTTTCTTAATGAAATGAGAAAATCCTTTAGAGGATTATTCCGAAGCATCATTTTTTTTTTGGCTATTTATTCAACCGTCCCATTTTTCCCCACATGTCCCAACTCTCCTGGTATTATTTTACAGATATATTTATATTGTAACGGATCTCATCTCCGGAAAGTGCCTTCGCTCGGGCCCGTATAGGAAACGAGTCGAAGAACTAGGCGGAAGGAGAAATAACGCCATTTCACCAGACGGAAGTAGCGAAGAAGCGTAGAAGAGCGTTTGGTGGTGGAGCGAGAGAGAATTTTCTCTCAGAGCGTAGAAAAAAAAAAGAGGCCACCTCTGTAGCACGGACATGCGAGGCAGTTACATTTTACGTTTATCTTTATAGTCATGATACGCTTGAGGCGTTCGATTGGCCGACCTGGTTTTTCCAAACGATCAGCCTCGCTCTTGGATTCCGTAATGGAAAAAGTCACATCGGGAGTACGAAAATGTCTCTCTCTCTCTCTCTCTCTGAATTTCTATAACCGTTTTGGTGACTTTTGCCAATTTCAAAAAATATTTATCGCTTTTCTGCATATTCGCAACAGCTTGCTACCCTGTAAAGAGATTCGCCATTGGAAATTATTATACGAGAGAAAATACTGTAGAAAGTCCCCAATTGTTTAAAATCAATAAATATTCTTCGCGATGTCCGTGTGTCTCTATGTCTATGTGGCTATGTACGAATCAATTCGGTGGAGAACCCGAATCGATGACATTATTTGGTGATGAAAAAAACGGTCGTGAAAGAATACATGAAAATCGAGTGAAATCGCGATGACATAAACACGGATATATACCGATCGAATAGGGGAGAAAAATTGGTAAGAGCAAAAAAAAAAAACTCAACCACGAAAAATACCACCATTTGAATGATGCTTTCGTCGTGGTGGAGGATAAAAAACTTAACGATTGCTTTTATCGTGTCGTTATTGACTCTGGAATATTTTTATGGCCGCGAGTATGATTTTACGATACTGCTCGCCTATTAGCCATTTCGATTCTCGTTTCTATACGACTCTCTCTCTCTCTCACTCTCCCCCTCGTCGTCGTCGTAATTTTTTTTCCTCACTCTCCATTCCCCATTGAGCTTGAAAATGGGTATATAAATGTTCTTTATATCATTATTCTTATAAAGAATAAACTATTTTCTATTCAACCGCAATTCTCAGCCGTTCGTAACTCGTTTTTTTTTTCCCTCCCCCAACTTCCGTTCAACGAAGAAAAGCGTCTCTCGACTCGACGTCGAATCATTGAACTCTGGTGAATTTCCTATAACTTGTGTTAATAAGAAAACTATTTAGCCTCAACGATCCAGATATAAATTGCCATAAGTTTTTTTTTTCTTTTTACATCCTTGAATTTTGTCGTATTTTCGATTCAAAAACTTTCCATCCCTCGTTATAGACTCGCAAACGTCACGATGTATCGACTTAATGTTAATAAAAAAAAAAAATCTCCCAATCCTATGCGAGTATTTTTTCGTGAAAGTCGTTAGGGTGGCTTTTTTGGGCCTTTTTATCAATATTTTTTTAAATATTCATTCGTATTATATTAATGAAGAGACGTGGCAGCCTCTCAACGACAAGTCAAAAAGAAAGTTTAATTTCTTTGCCACACTCTTATATACGCGAATGTGACGTAATAATTATAACATTCAATTATTCTTAACAGTTTTTTTCGCCCTCAATTGGATTTGCCGATGTAAACTTCTTTCTTTCGGTCATTTTGTCCAATGGACATTTTCTTTCGTCATGAATGTCACATTTCAGTGTGATATTTTTCGAAGCGTAAAACTTCGGATCGCCCTGGGTGCGAAAAAAAAAAAAAAAAAAAAAAGCGATATTAACGTGATTCGTCTGTGAAACTGCTCATCTCTGTGTATAGACACAGCAAACACAGACGGAAAAGACACGAGGGAAAACAGCGAGTGAGAGATGTGTAATATGCAGTCCGTGAACACAATCTCGACGGGTGGAAAAGGGAAAGGGAGGTGGGGGGTTGAAGAGCGTTAGTAACGCCGATAATCCGGCTAGGCCAGACACCTCCAATTACAGGATCAAAGGATGGCTCTTCTCTCCTCCTCTCGTTGCGATTCAGTCATCCACCCTTCGTTCTACCGCCGCGAGCGTTTCTCGAAGGACTCTCTCTCTCTCTCTCTCTCTCTTGCGATTCTAGGGATATCGAATCCGTGAATCTTTCAAAAACCCCAGCAGGCAGAAAAAGGTGTATACGAAATGTCCTTTTTGCATAACAGTCCAACCTCAATTTCACGCGAGACTCGTTAATTGAAGAACTCTTTTCTTGCCACGAGTATATATATATATATATATTTTTTTTCATAACGAGTGGAAATTTGTCGTTTATCAAGGGAGGACAAATGAAAGTGTATCGTATTACGGGAATTTTCAGCAGTGCTCGAAATCCCTTTGATGTACAGGCAGACAAAGAACTTTGTTTCTTTTTTAACTTTTTAATTAAGAATAAAAAAATTTATTACAATTTATTCGTTAACGAGACAAAAATGTGATTATGACAAGCACAATCTACGAAATATTGTTTGACATTATTGTCACGTAAATGCTTGGAAAGGTTATAGTGAGCCCTTATATCGTATCTTATATGGCATATGTACGAGATATGGAAATGGGTGAGAAGAATTGAGGGGAGTCGAGCAGCTTAAAATAATTCGCATTCCCGCACTAACCAAGATACCAGTTTAATACTATGGACTTTTCTCCCTCTCCCTCTCTCTCTCTTTCTCGTGCTTGGGAGTAAGAACTCTCGTGGACGTTATGCGAGTATATATATGAGATCTAATAATGTTATAACGCTTATATATATAGTTCTCGATCTCGAATTCTGCAATGTAATTATTAGTACAGAGGGGACGCGTGTGTTTGCTCGTGAAAGAGAAAATGAAATATTGGGAAAGAGAAAGAGACAGAGACAATGCGATAATGCATGCAGTCAGTCGTTCATTTTGAGTTAAAAAAAGTAAAAAAAAATACCGTAGAATTATACTCATTTCTTCTCGTTAAAATGAGAAAGGAAATATCACAAAATACGCAGAGTCGAGCAGTCCTATTGTTACGTTTTGAATAAGAGCCTCCTGGTGAAACTTCCCGAGAGTTTCTGTGCTAGTTTTTCCCTCTGCGAAGGGTCTTATCGCGGAGCGAGGAAAAAAAAACGCTTTCGTCCCATGGCATTTTTGTAATCTGAAACATTGCCATAGTCATACATTCATTGTATATATATATATATATATATATATATATATATATAACACATCATATAAGTATGAATCCACATATATGGGGCACTCCACCCCAACGCAACTGATTACTCACCATCACCATCTGAAAATTTACTACTCAGGATGTGCCAGCATTTGATTATGCTTTTTTGGAGTGTTTTTTTTAACCAAAAATATCTACCATGGGCTACAACTTTTAAATTTACACAAAAATCCTCAGGATTTGTAAGCATTTTTTTCCCCCAAGAAATATTTTTTAAACAACTTTGTAGAGTTTGAGCAATAATGTGAAAAATCATTGGCTGACTATTGGATGAGAAGGGTGAGGATCAGACGTAGATCGGGCTGGTGTGTAGAATTCCACACATGAATGTATATATATGTAGACTGAAAAAAATGAGATGGGCAAAGGAAAATAATATAACATGTAAAACAATGCAAGATTCGCCCTTTTGACATTTGGCAGCCAATATATATATATATATATACATAGTTATATGAATGTCTTTATACATTTATATATATATATATATATATATGTATCGTATTCGTTTTACGGGTCTCGATGTAATGGTCTCTGATATATAGAATAGGCAATAAACCCATACGCGTTCTGTTATACACATTCCCTCTATACATTTGTGCTGACACCAACGCTTTTTCGTCGAGGTTTTTCTTCTCCTCTTGGCGTGCACCCTCTATACTCGTTCGGGCCTCCTCTTCTCATATTCAAATGAATATCATTGCAGTTATACCATGGAGGGGTGACGGTGCGATATGAGTCAGTGAATAAAAGCTACCTCGAGATAAATTATTACATCCGAACCCATAAAAACATCTATAAATATCACAACTGTACAGTCTCCTCTATATATACTTCACATCTCGCGCCTCGCCAAATTTTATTGCTTTAACTGTATATACGTGTATTATTACTTTTTAAAGTGTTGCAGTTAAATCAAAATGTTTCCTGGGATGATTCCTTTTTTTTTTTGTATTTTAATAAATTATAATCAATTGATCTGGGATTAAATTATTTGTTAATCTTTATAATTTTATCTGACAAAGCAATTTATTTCATAATTTTTTCTTTCAAATACCCTACGAAATTCGAAGCTTAAAATCTATTCGATAAGCTTTTTCGTCGTGTTAGGGCAAACGGTGACCTCCCACGATGGAACGTCGAAGCTCGAGGCTCAACCCCTGTTGGTCAAATAGTCGAGAGAAAAGCTCGAGGGGACATTTTATCCATCGGGCTAGATAAATTGGGAATTTTAAACATCGAAATAAAATCAGTGTCAAATTTAAATAATTATTTTTTTAGTTTTTCCATTAAGGATAATTCAGTTTTTTGCATCAATAACGCTTCGTGAACACCACAAAAAAACAAGACAAATATGTAAAGCCAAATCTACCTTTTTGAATTCTTGCTGGAAACTAGAGGGTCGTTTGATAAATTTATCACTTAAATTTTTTTTTTACATGTTGAGGAAAATGTGCGGTATTTAATTCTTAAATAAGTACCTCTTAAGTAAACCTCTTAAGCACCTCTTAAGTAACCTCTAAGTAAATCTTAAGTAACCTCTAAGTAAATCTTTATAATTTTCGCACATTATCAGTTGTGTGATGGAAAAATTAAATACAGGACAAGGATGTTTGATATCGAATATGGCGAGAATCGATGAAGGGCTTGAGAATATACGGATTTTTTTATTTTTCAAGCTGTTCTCCACGTATATCCGAAAATTTGTTATGTCCATTAAACGACGTCGTCTTCGATATTTATTCAAAAACAATAATAATGATCCCATAAAACATTCAATGAATGAAGTTGTCCAGTATCGAAGTTTTTCAAACTGATAGAAGAAAATGTTTGATCGCGGAAATATTCAACGGGAAAAAATGGCACCTTCAACAGCGAAAAGTTCGAAGCCGCCAAAATCGGAAAATTCGAAGATATCAAGTGTAGGCGATCAGAGCGAACGATGCGAGAAACGAGAGACTTGCCGTAAATCCTCGAATATCCATCCAATATATATTTTTTTTCCATTATAACTTCGATTATGACATTTTTTAACCCTCAAACTTTTTCAATAAACCTTCGAATTTTAGCTGCACAAAGCATCATTAAATACAAATTATCAGATCAACGTTTTTTGGACATTGGCTGGACATGCAAACCATCGAGGAGAATAGCCAGTAAAATTATTCAGTACAAAACGCGAATGGCCAAACCGCACATGGATTGGTAAATTTTTTTTTTTTTTTTTAATTCCCAAAAGTCCTTGACATGTTAAAAATATAATTAAATATTTAAATGTTAAAAGAAATGATATTCATAATTGGGACGAGTGCACAGGTTCAAGCTTCATCGTCATGCAGGCACAAAGTATTATGACGACCTCAAGACTCCTTTCATCGCGTACAATCCAAATGGCTCTGGTCAAGTCTTTTATCCCAACGGAACTTTGGCTATCACAGTTAAAAGACCGAAAAAACGAACCTGTAATTAACATTCTCTTACTTTTTATCCCACATGCATAATACGGCAATTATCTGACCAATGAGATACGAATAAATGGATGGCCAGGACAAGGACAAAAAAATATTCCATAAATTCCATTTTGAAAGAGATTTTTTTGGTTTGGGAAAAAAAAAAGTGATATCTTTCCACGTTGATCTTCCATGAGAATTGGGCTTAAAAAATAATTGCATGCATTCTAATTTTTCCTTTAAAATAATACATCCCGACGTTTTTTTATTAAAAAAAATCATCGACAATTTCGTAATTTTGTGATTATGATCATTATTCGTTATGTGAAATTTACTGATGATTAATTACTAATTGTCTCCTAGATTATATGTATAATGTATTCACGCCAGGAGGTAGAGATTCAATGGGTTATTATCGTGAGCCACAGATGCTCGCTGCGTTCGACGGTTTGGGCAACGGTATCGTTCTCAACGAGAACAACGATACAAGGTATAGATATATATATACATATATATATATATACGAAGGATTCTTCACCGATCCAGTCACTTTTTTCCGGTGATCCTGCATACATTTTTTAAACTTTGCCAGCATGTAGCACTAGTCGTCTTTTTATGAATTATGTCAGATTTTTAAATCCAATCGTTTAGGACATGCTCTATTTTTATTTTCATCAACATATCTCGAAAAATATTAATTACACAGAAAAAATATCGGAATGTTAAAGTTGTAGTTTTCGAAGAAAAACATTTTAAATAATATAAAGGAACCCCAATCGCTCTCATTCTCGCATTTTTTCAAATTAATCTGCGTATATATGTCAGAAGATTCAGTAATTTTAATAGCAAAATATAAAGGGTGTTTCTAGATCAAAAAAAAAATATATACATATTTTACATTTTTACGAAAAAATTAACTTTATGAGGTGAAAGAAAATTTCGAAACAATAATTCCATTATAAAGTTTATAGAAATTTTATATTTTACGAAATTTTTAAAAATTTATTTTTAAAGATACGTCGTATTGAAAATAATCGATCAGGTACAAAAAGATTGGACTTAAAAATCTGAAATAATTCGTATAAATTTTTATCGAATAATTCTACGTGCTGGCTAAATTTTAGAAAATTCTGGTGAGTCAACGAAAAAATGTGACCGAATTGGTGGAGAATGCTTCATATGTGTCTCGATCTATATGGATATATATATATATATATATATATATATATATATGTTGCGTGACTGTTGTAGGCGTGTCTCTTGCAAATTAATTACAGTATCCATTACGATAGAGATCTGTCGGTGAGATAACATTTCAGTTACAAATGTTGCTGTTGCTATAATCGTGACTAATAGTCGCTTGCTTTGAGATTGACTTACAATCAGATTGGTGGAATTTGCCGGAACAACGAACGATCTGCTTACGCATGGACGTGGAGCCTGAGAAAAATGGAACAAAAAACCGAAGCAATTTATAAAGTTTGTACTTGAAACGAAAATATGAAAATTGTAATTTTGAACGTTTATTCGTGGTAATCTGTCAATATTGACAAATACTCTAAATGGATCTCTAAAATTTGACTTTGTAAAGCAAAGCAAATAAGAGAAAATTACGAGGAAAAAATTCGCAAGTTACAATTTCCTTCTTTTTCCCCCTTTCAGCCTATTTGTGTGGAGAATTTAAGCTGAATAGATGAAAATTTATATTGTTTATGCTAATTCATTTTATTTAATCAAAACGATCACAGACATTTTTGAGAGAAAATTAAAATTTTTATAAAAATATAGAAGCTTTATGGAATTTTTATGAAAATGAAAAACTTGAGAGAATTGCAAAAAATATTTTATAATTTGAAAATTTATTATATTTTATTACAACTGATATATTGACATTTATCATCTTGGATCGTATAGGACGTCTCTTCAGCTCGTCTTGAAAAGCTAATGCAATTGTTCACCGTCAAGTCGACAAAAAGGTGCCATTAATATACCAAATACATTTTTCATTCCGATTATTTCGTGGTGTATTTTTTATTTAAGTAAATAATAAGTTTGGCAGGTATGAAAACACCGAAGAGTGCCAAAAGCCAAGAAAGGAAGGATTTGGAAAAACCTGTGCCAAATATTGACCCTATCGAGGATACTATCAGTGTCGAGGAAAGCAGCATTGATAATATCGAAAAATGGAGAAAAGACATTTTGACACCCATAAAAATAATTTGTCTTCGTTTGAACGATCATCTAAGTCTTAGGATTGTGGATCGTCGTAATATAAGTCTGAAATTTTCAGCAGGTACCAAAAACATTCGGTAAATTGGAACAGATATTTAAAAAACTCTAAATTATTATTATTATTTTAACTTTAATATTCATTATAATAAAAAATGTCATTACAAATAATTTTTTAATATTTAAAAAAAAAATCGTTATAATATTTCTTCATGATAATTCATTATAATTCAATTTGGTAATAAATTATTATTATTTTTTTCTATTACTTAATCCTATTCAATGATCGATTTAATGCAGACTAGAATTGGGAACAGTTGTGAACCTCGACAAGCCAATTTCCTCATACTCGGTGGATCACCCAGAGGGTCTTCGAGGCATGCTAAAATGTCGTTTCGAGTTCGACCAGCTGAAAAAATCTCCAAGTCCTGAAAACAGTCTCTACGACATCGCCCAAGAATATCGTAAGATCGAAAAAATCAAGTTCAAACGTCCAAATCTCACGATGAATGAAAAATATTATTTTCATTAATCGTCTTAATAATTTAATCCTCACGAAAATTCAAACAGGTTGGGAAAAGTAAAAAAAAAAACGACGAAAATTAAATTTAAAATTTTTTTTTATAAATAAAAATTATCATTTACTCAAGATATTTATATATAAAAATATAATTATAATGAATGATTGTTGCGCGTAGGCGAATTCGAATCATTCACTGTGTGCGTGAATGATCGTTTTTCTGTCTCCTATTTATAGGTAACGTTGTGTATTTTCATTTTAATGCTCGCGTGCTCGAGACATTCGAGATGATTTCTTTTTTTTTTCTTTTTTCGTTTTTATGCACGCGCCGGTGTGTGTATGTGTGATTGTGTACTTAAGACACGTACGTAATACATATTCCCTCTATAATTGGGGAATATAACGATGATTAGGTCCTACTTGAGGAAATGGGTGGTGGGGCCGAGGCGAGGAGGGGGGCGGGGGGGGGGAGGGGAGGGGAGCAAAGGATGAAATTCACATCGAGACAGGGAGAGAGAGGAAAAAAATCTTTTTTTTTTCTCTCCCCCTGTCTGACAATGAGGAAAGTCAGCTTGGCGATTTCGAGCAATAAGTTAAGTTAGGATCGACCTGCATGGAGCCGCGTCGCTTCGAAAATTCACGGCGTAGTCGTGTTAGTCGTTGAGAAAAGTTTTGCCGGACGAGTTGAAATGAAATAAAGGATAAAACTTTGTTCCACTCGCTCGTATGATGCGGCAGAGCAGTCGAAGAAAATGGATGAAAGATCTAAGAAAAAAAATAAAAAAGTCAACGAAAAGACTGAAGATGAAGAAAATAAAATGGTGAAATAAATATCGTGAGTTTTTCGCGTCTCTCATCGTCGAAACTTTTTCGTCGTTCATACAGATATAATAGTCAGTGATCGAGTCGTATATATATAAATATATGAAATAGGGTAAAGGCACCTGTAGTCGGACAGGCCCAGCAGTCGGCCACTTCTTTGTTTTCGCGTAATATATAGATATAATTTAACACGTTATGTCTGACTACTGGTACTGATTTTAAGGTGTCTGATTACTGGTGCCTTTACCCTATATATTATACATACAAAATTTGATTTCTGCCTATTAAACGTTTGAGTACGAGCGATAATGCATCAATTTGTTTTTTTTTTTGATACTTCATTACAACCCTTTATTTACGATAATGTTATATTATTGTAAATATATGTAAATATGCCACGACGTCAGGATTAAAAGGACGAAAAACTCACGAGATTTTTCAACTGAGATATGAGAATGAAAAAAGTTAAGGGGATTATTAGTGAGCATAAATAATATTAATAATAATAATAATAATAATACGAGAAAAAGATGGTGATGGTCCGAGAAAAGGTGAAAAGGACATGGGGAAAAATATGAGGGAAGCTGGGGAATAAATTATCGAACGTCCTGGGCTACGTTCTCTATCTCATTCCCGCGAGAGATTCATTCTTGTTTTTTTTTTTCTTATGTACATCGCTACCCAGGGATGATCGGTCCAGCTTCACCGAAAAAAAAACAAATGCAAAAGTTGATTGATAAAAAAGAAAAAGTTTGCATCGATAAAAAGTTCCTATCACGTATTCCGGATATTACGAGGATGATAAAAAATGTGCCCGACCACAAGGGCTTAAAAACCCTCAGGGTGAAGCTGGACGTGAGTCTCTGTCCCTCTTTTACTCTCCCTTCAACGATATTGCTCGTTTTTGACTCGTTTTTTTTTCGAGGCTCTCTCGAAACTCTCCTCTTTTTTGTTTATTTACATATATGTTTCCACTCGATTTTCAATGAAGCAGACACGATTCGATTTTTCATCACTCGGCAAAAATGAGAAAAACCGAACGGGCAAAAATTCGGAAAAGAGGTCACGAGTTACGAAGGACTAACAATGAGGGAGTCGAAAAATCGAGAGTTGGTCATTAAATGATTTGTCGTTTTTTTTTTAAATCTTTTTTTTTGTTGTGTTTTTCGATCGCTCATCATGTCGTTGCGATCATCGTTTCTCTCTCAATTTCACTCCTCCCTTCTCTCTCACTCTCTCTCTGTCTCTTTTTGTTTTTGTTTTTATCGAATAATCGAAGAATCAGTTGGCGACTTTTACGAATTCAGGATTTGGCATACTGCAATTTTCCGGCGCGTAAACCGGATGTACAAAACTGGTATTTGTCAGACCTGAATTTTTACGATCGACCGCGCGAACGCGAACAAATAAAAATGCCGCGACAAGCGAAGCCACAACGATCACAAGGAGCAACATGACGAGACCACCCACGAAACCTGGCAGAGACATGCAAATAGTCTCGGGATCGGCCGATGCACTTGCATTTTGTATCACAACTGTCGTATCGTTGCTCGAATTTGTCGTGCCAAGAGCAAAATTCACATCTCCCGGTGCAACAACTTGAATTATCCTCGATGTGTTGACGTCCGTCATCTCTTGGGCGGCACGCTTGTAAACGTGCGACGAGACGAGGGTCACCGTATGGAAAAGACTCTGAAAAAAAAAAGGAAAAATCGATTTATCAACACTGGCGAGGATGACGTTTTTTTTTTTTAAATATTATTATATTTAATTTTTCATCAAATTAATTCAACAATTTTCATAAATTCTCCATTATTTCGATGTTGAATTCGATTATTTGATCAATTTAATATCCTGACAGATAATTATTTGAGTAATTTATTAATTTAGCATTTTTTTGACACCGAGAATTCTATGAGAATTTGGCATTAATCTCGATCCCAATTTTGTATTATTTTTATCAATGTAGGTTTTTTTTTTTTTTTTTTATAACTGCGATTATGTGTATCGATAAAGGTCGAATGGATTACTCACGGGATCGTTATCAGCCTGTTCATCGTGCCTTCGCTTCCTGGCGCCACGAAGCTCGGCTGGCAAACCCTCGACGGATCTTGGTCTACCACCAAGGGTAGCCAGATTGCCCTCAAGCTCGTCCGAGCCAACGGTACCCTTTCTCTTAACAGTCTGATATGCACCAGCTGGATGACCCGGAAGTGGCGGTGGTGGCAAATGTATATTGTCCTGTGTCTGACTCTGTGGCGAACTCGAGGCTGCTGTCGAGTCACCCGGAGTCGAACTTGGCGATGATGATGAAGTCTGTGCCTGGGGTGCTGGCACTACATCAGGATTTGGCTCACTGAAAACGAATCAATCGATATTTAACCAATTTAACCCAAATTATTAATTTTTATCGTTTCCCCACCATATATCACGATTGTGATTCACATGTAAAACCGTTTAGGCTGAATTCTTCAATGAACTAATGAATAAACGAAATCATATATTTCTCTACCTACAAGCTCGTTGATGCACCAAAAGAAAAAAAATGACCTAGCAGAATTCAATTGTCAGGCATCGTACTGTTGAATTAATTTATAATCAAATTTTCCACAGTTTCCAAAAATAATTAACTATTGATCATCCGTTGATTGGCTTAAATGCATTAATATATTCGCCTTATAAAGATTTAAGTAAAAAAAAATGATGGTAGTGACCGAAAATCATAATTTTTTTCATCATTATTCAATGAATTATGATTTTTTTTTCGCATTAGGCTCATCAATATAATCGATTAACGTAAAAAAAAAATCCACAGTTTCCAAAAATAATTAACTATTGATCATCCGTTGATTGGCTTAAATGCATTAATATATTCACCCTATAAAGATTTTAGTAAAAAAAAATGATGGTGGTGACCGAAAATCATAATTTTTTTCATCATTATTCAATGAATTATGATTTTTTCTCATTAGGCTCATCAATATAATCGATTAACGTAAAAAAAAAAAAAAATTCATTTTGCATGGCGTACAATTCAAATCAAGTAAATTTCGCTTCCAAGCAATTGCATTTTTACCTGTAAGCACCGGCTGGTCCGCTTGGATGACGTGGGTCAGGATACGCCGGTGGTATGCCATATTCTGGTACAGGTGGTGCTCCATAATCAGCAGAGAGACCTTGATGAACCGGCGCACCATATTCCTGAGGAATGGACGCGGAGGGTGCGCCATACTCCAGACCCGGATGCCCGCACTTTGGCTCAGGACAATTGTAACGACACACCTGTATGACGCACTGGAAGTGAACGTTCATACTGTCGGGGAATTTGAAAGCTTGGAAATACGCGAAACTGACGACAGATGCGCTGGGTCCGAAATTTTTGATCTTTTGGAATCTGAAATGATCCAAAGCATCCATAAAATTATATCAAGAGAATTCATTTTTCAATCTTTCATGTTTATGGATCGATATATAAAGTTCGATCAGAGTTGCCTAAAACTTGACTAGTTGGGACTGAAAACATATATTGATAAACCCTTCAATCTCTTTTCTTCATTACTAAGTACATCCAAGATGGTGTCGCTTAAAGTCACTTAAGGGGTTTGTATATATATATATATATGTGTGAGCCATTTTTATTACGAATAATAAAACTGATGAAAACGTTCCTTTGCTCGTGTATGACGGGCCTACTTTAGGCCCACATATTAGAAGGAAAGGTCTGGGTATCATAGAAGAAATTAAAATGTCAAAATTGTCATTCGTTTTAAGGGTTTAAGTTGTCCAAACGATTATAAAGTAAAATTTTATACGTTATGGGAAGTTTGACTGTATCAAATTTTTGGTCTTTTAATAATTGAACAAAGTTTCATACCTCGACATGATCTTTGGCCTGACAACGCATCCGTACTGATCAACCAATTGAATGGGTGCCCTCTTGCCGTCATGAGCAACGCAATTTCTCACCAACATGTCAAATTTGTTTTCGTCATCCTTGATCGCGAGTACCATCGTCATCGTTTGACCAATTTTCACGATACCCGATACCTCGGATGCCCATGGTCCTTTGCCAACTTGTATTTGCATCCAGCATTGAAGATTGTCACCAAGGAAATTGGCCGTAACGGCATGCAGCATGTCGACTTGGAAGGGTCTAAAGGTCACGGCTTTTTCGTAAAAATCGTACCAGGTGCAGCGTAATTTTCTCGCTTGATCCCAGACCTCCTGCACGTAAGGATCGTATTGAACGATTATTGTATTCTCAACGTAACTTCCAGATGGCGTTGGTGCACCGTAAGCCGCAACATTGTGATTCGCCGAACTGCTCATGCCGCAAGAATTCAAGAAAATCTCGAAAGTTGCACTCAAATGACCTGTTCCCGGCTTAAGATGAACACAATGAGGATCTGAGTAGAAACCCTTGCTGAATATCATTCCGTAGAATGGACGATCGAACTCAATATTGACGCGCATGTGAGTCTTCTCGCATTGAACCTGAAGATGCTTGATTTGTGGGGTATCGGGTGATGCAAGTGGCCAATTTTCCTCCGCACCGTGAGATTGCGGTGGACCGTATTGAGCTGGTGGACCGTAGACCGATCTGTGCTCTAGTGGCAGAGCACTGCTGTCGACCAATGGTGCCTCGCATTTTACACTCTGCAAGAAAAACATTTCAAGAGTGCCTTTCAGTAAAGCGAAAAATATTTTTTCACATTCACTATCACATTGACATAATCATTAATTAAAAAATGTATTTTTCAATTTTAAAAAATTTACAAAAAACATTCCGGAGGCACAAACTTTTTAGTAAATTACACTCTGCAAGAAAAACATTTCAAGAGGGCCTTTCAGTAAAGCGAAAAATATTTTTTCACATTCACTATCACATTGACATAATCATTAATTAAAAAATGTATTTTTCAATTTTTAAAAATTTACAAAAAACATTCCGGAGGCACAAACTTTTTAGTAAATTACACTCTGCAAGAAAAACATTTCAAGAGGGCCTTTCAGTAAAGCGAAAAATATTTTTTCACATTCACTATCACATTGACATAATCATTAATTAAAAAATGTATTTTTCAATTTTAAAAAATTTAAAAAAAACATTCCGGAGGCACAAACTTTTTAGTAAATTGTTTAAAAAATTCCATTACGTTTAACCCTTATGAACAAGATGAAAAAAAATAGTTCCTATTAAAAGAACGAAGTAAGATTTCTGATCACTTTGCGATCTTCCGCTCGTTTATAATTTTCTAAATTATTTTTTTACGAAACGCCGCTCGGTTTGACACAAATAATTAATGTCTGAATTTTGTGAGGTCTCTTAAAATGAATACCAAAGTAAATATTTGCACCAACTATTGGGACATATGGGAATAAGCATTGTCTTTCGTAATGAATAATTAATCAACTTTTATCTCGCATGGAAAAAATAAAATAAAAATAAGTAATATTAATTATATTTCCATTGTCAAATATTTTGTTACAAGGACAGATTTGGAGCACTGATGGCACTAAAACGTTGAAACAATTTTGTACGTTGACTTTCCAAAGTGACGGCTGTTACCGCGTCAAAATTGTGAAACTTGGAAATTCCAGTGAGACGTATACGTGATGGCAAAGAGAGCTTTACGTGCACATGAGTTCGTTCTGTGTCACACGCACGTGAGCATGCATATGGCCACGGAACAAACAAATAAAAAAATTGTATATATCACGGAGACGTTTATTTCGAAAGAGCCACAAAAATGGCGTTATAACGGAAAAGAGTTGAAATATTACGCGTGTGTACTCGGTAAAATTACAACAGAAATTAAGATCTACTATCGAAACAAGACAAGCGGTGTTTTTTTTTTTTTTTAAAGATTTTTTTATATTTTTTATTCACGATTATTCAGACAACCGGTAAAAAGCATTAGCCACGGGCACGGTACGTAATGTTGGAGTACACGTTGACACTGAGAAAATCTGGTATTTCAAGAATTACAATGAAATTTATTCTTTCCGTAGTTTTTTTCATGTCTCCAAAAAATATACATATATATATATATATGCACACTACGTATAAATAATATGTGAAGCATATACGAGGAGCCAGAATATGAGAATGAGAATATGTACGAACGAATGAAGAGGAAGAGAGACATTCGACCGAATGCGGGCCAAGTATTATGAATTCCTCGTGCGTTTTAGACCTGACCATGCCATAAATACATCAAATGGAATGCTGATCAATTGCATCCATTACCTCGGAGAAATTGAATAATTTCTCGTAAAACATCGAAAGAGTTGTCCACTCATTGATTGCTTTTGTTCATCTTGAGAGATCAAAAAATAAATTTCAAGCTCACATCGATCGATGATCTGATGTCGAGAAAAAAAGAATTAAACGAAAAAGTGTATCAAAAATGGTGACATCGGATTAGAATATTAATGAAAAATTGGATTAATAATTCCTGAGAGAATAATTCGTTGGGAATTTTGAGAGGAAATCTTTAATATGAAAAAAAAATATCGTTCGAGGCCGTTCGTATTTTAACGCGAGGGTTTAATATTTAAAAAATTGCTTGACCAACGTGACATGGTGGAAAAAATAAAATAAAATACAAATGAAAAATGTGATGATGAGATGTGTACAGTTAATCGTGGACCAAAGATGCTGCTCGCCTTCTTTCCATCTCTCTTTATCTCGATTCGCCTGATGTTCTCTAAGACAGTTTGCTACGATATATATATATATATACATATGTGTGTCTGTGTTCGTATGTACTATATAGACGATTAACGTATGTTGACGCTGGGTGGTGGACGTTGGTATAAGAGCCAAGAGAACAACGCCCTGGGCGACTTCTCTCGCATTCTGGGTTAACCTCGTCTCTCCGACCTCGCTATATATGTATATATATATATATATATATATATATATATATACACACATATATATATACGTATATATATACGTATATAGGCGTTTCCCTCAATGTATTCGGGGTAAGACAGGTCGATCGACGATCTCGTTCATCGTCTCACATGTGTTTTGGAATAGAAACCTGATTCCTCGTACTTATCTCGAACGTTTAGCTATCAGACTGATTCCCATCTTAAGAGGACGTGTGTGTATTTATATATATATATATATATATATATGTATATATATATTTATACCAGCCATATATAGGTTTATAGACCGATGAGGCTTGTCATGTGGTTGATCCGCAAAAGGAAGGATATGGGTGCCCCCGTGCTGATCCGGAATTTCATTGCGAGCAAATGACTTTTTAGAATTCGCTTGTCGTATCCGGGGGAAATGGGCACGTCGCCGATTTTTTTATTCGAAAGTTTAACTCCTCGTCTCGATAGAATTAACGAAAGAGTTTCAATTATTGAGTATTTACCTCACACGGAAAAATATACCGATATAAATAGCATGCTTGTGTAGCTCGGAGTGGCTTCTAGTTGTATTTTTTTTTTTTTTGCTTTTACTTTTGTTTTACGATTTTACTTTTCAAATAATTTTATTTGAATCGTTTTTAGGGAATCTGGAGATGCGTGTAAAAATATAATTTAGGCGGGAGAATTTGAGAAATTAATTAACGAGAAGTGCGGACTCTTTCTCTGTGCACCAAAAAATCTCTCCTTGGGCAATTCTCCCAGAATTTTTCTATATTTATATTTTTCGTATTATATCGGTATTTGTCGCGACGTATTTTCCTGGCCCGAAAGATAATTTGCATTGTGGGTTACTCGGATATACGTTGACACAAACACACACCGGATGAGACATTCGTGAGTGTCAGTTCAAAATCTGTTGACGTCTCGATCATTACCATAATTAGATTGGATTAGAAAGCCACGTGGAGATGTGAATGATCAAAGAACAAGATGAAAAAATGTTTTTTGCTTTCCCTCTCTCTCTCTCCATTTTGAATTAAAGCCTCGGACATTTGAATAGCCCAGAGAACAAAACATAAATCTCATTCTTTGCTCGCGGAAGAACGTGCCTTGCTCGATCGAGCCTCCACCATATATGATCTGATAAGATCCCACGTGAGAGAGAGAGGCATCGAGAATTTCCTCAACAGAGACTTGACGAGTTTCTGACAGCTCGCGAGCGCATCAAACGCACAAACGCCCGTTTATAAATCCAGTAGCTCGAATTTGACGAGATGACGCCACGTAACAAGGAGAAACTTTTTTTTCTTCCACTCGATTGTTTTTCATTTTTTTTTTCACCGCTCAAATTCCTTGGCGAGCGTGTTAACAGACTAGACATTCTAGAAGAACCGTAAGCTCATGCCTAACCTCGACCTTTTTCAGTTAATGTCCGTCCCATTTGATTTTTTATCGGTACGACTTTATTATTATAATTTGACAATTTAAATTTTTGTATTTTTTTTTTAACCACGACGTAAATTTAGATATTTTGTTGAACAAAAACTGGGCATTTTTTTTATTTTTTTATAAGAGAAGAAAAGATGAAAAAAAAAACGCTCGATATACTCGTGAATTTTCACTTTTATAAGGCCCACCAAGAGTTATAAAAATGCGCTCGCTTGTTTCTCTCCTCCCACGAGTTTGGGTCTCACTTTCACTGCGACCAAGCGAAATAAATTGCTGTGGGATTTTTTTTTTTTTTTTTTTTCATAATTATCCAGAACAATGAGTGCACAAGAGGTCAATGGTCAGAGTTCTCGTGTTCGCGTTTTTTTTTTTCATAACATTTTCGTTTTTAAAACTTTGTAACTGAAAAAAGATCTCATTTTTTTTCATTGGGTCATCAAAGCATCGATGACAGGACGACCGTCTAATGCATGAGATAATTCACTGGAGAAATGGCAAAAAAAAAAAAAATAGCGCAAGGAAAATAAAACTATAACGAAACGTCTGCATTGGAGAGAAAAATTAAGAAAAAAAAAACGTTTACGATTATTATATGCAGAAGGAAAAAAATTGTGAATGATGGAAAAATCAAAGAGTGCGAAAACTTCGATCGAACGATGGCAACAGCCTCTACACGGCAGAGATGAGAGACAATTGATCGGACGTGACCCGTTTCGTGTTTAGAAAGCGAACTCTTT
>OY769908.1:17356544-17519425 GCA_963669185.1 Dyspetes luteomarginatus | reverse complement strand
TTTCAGGTCAACTCGACACGGCCGTGACCCCCACCAATATTTTTTTTCCTTTTAGTATAACGCAGAAAATAATTTGTAAAAATTTTCAGAGCTTGAAAAAATTGGTAATCGGTAAATATTTCAATAGTGGGCAATATTATTCTGATATTACAACGTGTACTCTTTATTTGTGTAGTATAAATAAATATTTCCTCATAGAATGAAAATTTCTATTGCATTACGAGAAATAAAATATACTACAGAATATCCGAATATATTTCTGGTATCCTCTGGCATCCATTTTTTCCAGTATTAACTGGATACCAAATTCATCCTTGTAACATTCTCACAAATGTTGTTTTCCAACCAACAATTTAACATACCAATTTCAGAACAATCAAATTTATTATAAACATTATTGATAATCGATTACTGAATAAATCTCAAAATTGTTGTCGACCATTTTTTTTTTGTATTGGCTTAAAACGTACTCAACGGGAAATAAAGTATAAAAAATTGTGAGGATCACTGCAACTACAATTTGGTCTGAGAGACCGCAAGTATATATATATACAATATATATATATATATATATATATATTAGAGTCGAGAACTCGATGGTAATGCTGCTGTTCTGACGAATGCGAGTACAGACGTGAAGAAGAAAAAGTAGGTCGGACCGCCTCGAATCAAGAGACACAACGCACATACATATGATATATAATTCTCGAACCGGTGCAAGTTTTATCCGAAAGACATTTTTATGCCCATCTCGTTTGCACCTTGTCGTCGATTCGCGCTTCGTATTCTTTTCTCTCTCTCTCTCTCTCTCTCTCTCTCTCTCTCTCTCTCTCTCTTACTCGCTACGGGTGCATCGGAATATATAATCAGACACGTGAACACACACAACAAATATATATTCTCAAGCCAGCGAAAAAAAGTTCCATATCTCGCGACTAGATGAAAATTTTTAATGCTACGCACACGCGTACGCATTATTTTTATTATTATATTTCCCGGAAATAAAATTCGCACGATCGCAATTAGAGGAGTCGCGATTGTACTGGGAGACGAGATGAGAGAAGTGGTGAGTGGAATAAAAAAAAAATGAAACGGATGAATGAAACAAAAAAATGTATCGCGTAGAAGAGACGAGTTGCACTTGCAGGTATAGAGCCGTGAGAATTGGGTTGTCTCTCTGCTTGCAATCTCTCTGATATAAAAAAAAAATGAGCCAGGTATAATAGATATATGTGCTGAATATATATATATATATATATATATATATATATATATAGATATATGTGCTGTATATATATATATATATAAATATATATATATGTATATAGTTTTGCTACGATTGCTCGTGAAGAGAACGAAGAGGCGACCATTCACGAATAAAAGTCTTGGATTAAATTTTAATTGAAAAAGTGCCCATTTACCACCGTTGGCGGGAAAGAAGGGTTTATGTCTGCGGAGGGAGAGATAAAAAGAGAGCGAGAAAACTGCTAGGCGAACCACATATTAGGAAACTCTAGTATGCCACGACCAAAGACAACGACGACGACGTTAAACTTTTCCCAGAAGCGATAATAATTAATCGCGATCTTTTTTTGTTGTTCCGATTTCTCCGAAACTTCCGGTTTTCAAATGGTCTTTTCCGCATTTCCAACAATTCAGTGACTCATTGCCAGAGACCGGGATATTATCGGCATTGAATGAACGAGAAAACCAGGGAATTAACAAGTTTTTGGTGGTTTTTTATTTATTTATTTACTTCAGTGTTTTATTTTTATTTTTGATATGAATAAAAACTTTGTCTGATTTTTAATCTGCAATTTATTAATTTATATATGTATACGTAGACATGTATTGTAGTACTTGTTCGGGCAATGGCATATAATTAATCCAATATCGCTGCCACTGCTGCGGTATAGTGAAATAGCATAGAAGTCGAGGGTGGAGGAATCTTATGAAAAGCCTCTGCCATCAGGCTAAGTGGTAGGCGTGTGTTTGGAAAAAAAGAGAAGAATGAGAGATGGAAAAAAGGAAGACATTCGAGTAGGAGGAGCAGCATCATGGTCGACCACAAGATTGTGTATACATATACATACAATCGAGAGAGATCGAGCAAGGTCGGTCGATAGACCGAAGAGGCAAAAGGCGCCTTGCACTATGATGAATGACGCGTCACTATATCTTCCATTTTCTATTATTTTTTTTTTCCCTCATTTTCTCACTCTTTCTCTGGCTTTGTTGGTGAATTTGTCAATGGTAGCCGATAAATGATCAAAATTTCACTGTCATTACAACGTGAAATTTACGAACACATGGAAGGAAAAAAAAAAAAAGGTTTTCCGTATCGAATCAATAACGATTAATCAATACTGATTGATCAATTCAATAAACCATAAGGGATGATGTACTGATTTAAAATCAATTGGACTTTCTATACGATCCATAGAGTAGTCCAACCCAAATAATGATAAAAATAATTTAAAAAATTTCATTTCGCGTTTTATTCCCATCATAAATTAATTTATATTATTCCAACGCCCCCTGGAATTTTTCGAGTCAAACCAATCTCTTTAAATTCGGAGAAAATCAAGGCGAAAATATGAAAAATTGTAACGATTACAGCAGATTGCTTGCCGATTTTCTACCGTGGAAAAAAAAAACTACCCTCGGAAATTCAGCCTCGAGATAATAGGGGAGTTTGGGAAAAATGCTGCCCTAAGTCCCAAAAGTATATTTTTCTCTTTCTTTTTCGGTGTAAGATGAGATGCGATATAACTGCCGAAGGAATTAGGGCTAATCGAGGGTCGCCAGATAATTCATCTCCGTTCTATGTTGACCACAGCGTTCGCTCAATTTTACGCTACCATCAGAGGTGTCTATATAACGAAAATAAAAAACGATTTTTTATGATTTCGCGGTAAATAAAAAACACCGAAATTTTTTCTTCCCGATTTGCCGCGCTGGCGCGAAGAAAAATTTTACGAGTCGATTAATATACGCATTAAGGTATATCGCAGCTGTCAAAAAATCAAATTTTTCTCTCGGGTCGATGCAAGCTCGACCAATATATATATATATATATATGTATGTATATATAGTGCTCATCGGAATCTCTTCCCATGGGATTAGCCACGAGCGATTTCGTTACGGCCCAAAAGATCATCATCAGGTATCTCTAACGCTCGTTTACCTTTTTTTTTGTCTCTCCACCGGCGAACATCATCGGCGAGAGGAAAAACCGCATTGAGAGCACAAACCTCCCCCGCGTGAGGGCGCGACCACAAAATTATCTTTCGAACAAAAGCGCACGAGGAAATTTTCTCAAATCTCCAGTGTGTGAAAGGCGCGACGATGAAAGGGGAGCAGCGAACGCAAGCCGAGTTTCATAATTGGAAATTTTCTCTCTTCCCACTACATATCTGGAGTATGAAAAACTTGGACGTCGGAAGATCGATGAAGTCATTTTGTTCTAGGCGCCTCTGTGGGTTCGAATAATATCTTTTTTTTTTTTCTTTTTTTCTTTACGATCTCTCGGCGAGATTGTGAAGAATCAAAAATTAGCCGGGGTGAAAGGAAAAATTGGATATATGAGAAAAAATAAAAGGCACCCTTTGATGTAACTGATCAAGGTTAAGAGAATCGAATAATTTTTCATCGCAAACGTTTAGCAATTACGCCAATGCAAAAAAGTCATGAGGAATGACCGTAAAATTATTCTCCAGTGTATTATGCAAAAATTGGATGGTAATAATTTCGTATATGTGGGGTAAAAATCGCCCCCTAATGGAACTGATTAAGATGAAGAACATCAAATAACAATTATACTTAATTTTTTTTCCTATCTGAAACGATTCGCAATTACGAAAAAGAGATGAGGGATGACCGTAAAATTATTGTCCAATATTTATACAAATGGATCCCATTACGAATGGTTTTAAAAAGCTCAACAAATAGCCAAAAAATATTTCTCTAATATTTATCTATATAATAATTCGATGACTAAGTATTTAATTAAACGATCTCATCCTGTCCAAATAAATCCTTCAATTCGTCCAAAGGTCCAAAGTTTTTATTTTTTGTAATCTGAGTCATTCTAACCTAGACCACAAAGTGAATTAGAGGGGTGTGTGTCTCGAGTACTGGGTTAAGGACCAAAAGAGCCAGACATACCAAAGCTTCGTGAGGTTCTTCAGGCTACACGAGAGACATCGAAATGAACGAGTTGCTGACTGAGACAGATGAGAGATCGTGAAGCAAAAGAGGTGGAATGAGACCTATCGGTGCCATTCGGCATCTCTCGCGGATAAAGTTGAAGACCAGGATGACGAGTATAATATGGGAGAGACGAGAGACGTCGTTTCTCAGGAAAGAAAGCTGCTGCTGTTACTTCTTGACTCGCATATAGTCGTCGAAAGAAAGAAGTTGATCCTCGTGGTACACCAGTGTGACATGACTGCATCTGATGCACTTGATGCAACACGTGCGTGTCTGTGTGTGTGTGTGTGTGTGTACACCTTCCCCTCCTTCACTCCAGAAGTGTGTATACCTTCCCCCCCTTCATTCCAGAAGAGTGCATATCTCTCGGTAACAAGTCTCGCGACTATATGGTGTGTTAAGTCCACGAGAGTACTCGACGAGGGGAGTTTAAGTCAGTGAAGGAGGAGAAAAATAAGAAGAAAGGGGGCGCGGGAGGAGGAGAAAGAGGAGGAGGGCACTGCGTCCGGCGCAGTGACCTACTATCTTCGGTTCGGCGGCTTGCTTATGGTATGTATATAATTCATATACATATGTACATATGTATAAATATATATATATATATATATATATATATATATATATATCTGAGTGTGTGTGTGCCTAAAGGATAAGCCCGACGCATCGTCTTCTTACGAGGTCTGGACATACACACGTCCATTTTTCATTCCACGATTTACAATGGTTAATGAGCGGTACGTGCCCGATTGCAAATAAAAAACAGCACCGCACCACAAGAGAGAAAGAAATACCTTCTCTCTTTCTGTTACAGCTGCTACTTGCACCGGGGATTTTTTCGTTGACCCGGAATCTAATGCCGGAAAAAATAATACACGAGAAGGAGGAGGAGAAGTGAGTGAGAGAGAGAGAGAGAGAGAGAGAGCTGTTTTTACGAAGGATTTATGCGCCTATATGGACGGACTAGCTGGCGTTGAGATAATTAGACTTGTGTAATGATTTAGTGTTTTTTTTTTTTTTTTTTTTTCTAATTCGACATTTCGTGGATGAAGTGGTCACGATCGCACGCTTCGATGAACCCTTCCGGATGAATGACTCGGTGCTATCGACGAGCACAATGTAACGGAAGCGTTTTTATGGATGAGATATATATATTTTTCTTCTATCTTTATATATGGAGAATCGAGAAGCGTGAAAGAAAGTTTTTTAACATCGAGACACTTTTGAGAGAGATAAGAATGAAAGTTTGACATTTTGTGACCAGGGCCGATGGCATTTGATGGAGTCACGCCAAGAGCGCAAAGTGCCAGAGTGCGGAGAAATCGTGAAAAGGCGTTTGGATTGATATCGAGATCGTGGTCAAAATTTGGGGATGATAAGTTGAATATTTTTATTCTCTGGTGCAATTGTGATATTATTTATATTATTTTATACGCGATTGGGCTTGGGACTTGCTGGGGTCGAGGCTGAAGATTTAAAAAAAAAAAAAAATTATATGTCGACGAAACGTTCATTTTGTACAATTTTTTGCAATAAAAAAAATTTACAAAATTTATTTGTAGTACTCACAAGGGCCAGCAGCAAAGGCAATAATAGACTGAGAATGGTCCTTCGTATACTCCTCCGCGTTCTCTCCATTTTGTAGTGTGCGTGACTTCTGCAATGAGACAAACAGATTTGAGCTTATTCACGATTATTTTTACACGCAAAAACCCCCGAGCAGGAGGTCAAGAAAAATAAAAATTTATCCTTTACTCATAAACAGATTGAAACTTATTCGACAATTCCATATTGAAATTTCATGGCGGTGATTAAAAAGATGAAAATAAAAACTTTGACGTTCACAGAAAAAATGTTGCTCGGATGAGGGAGAAAAAAAAAAATATTATCCGTTGTATGGAGAAAAACTTGCTCGACCTCACAACATGCGCGGTCTCATTAATTTTCGTGTGAGCCAAAAAAAAAAAAATGAAAAAAAAAAACTCTCAATTTGAGGTGCACAAGTGTGTTGAGGCCCAAAGTAAAAGATCATCATTCATCAAACTCTCGGATATGACACCGGTCACAATTTCTCGTAACTCATGAGTTCGGAGCTACCGAGCGTTTCTTGAATGAAGCCCTCGCGTGATTCACACCGCGCCACCGGCATGTCAGTACGTGGAATGAGCAGGGAAGAAATAGACAAAAAATTAAAAAAAAAACTTTTTAATTCACGCATCGTGGTGGGTCTTTCGATCATTTTTCACACCATTTTTTTTTTTTTCTCATAATTTCTCGTATTCCGTGCGATCATTTCATTTCGAATGACTCAAATTCATCATCGTGTTGGGCATATAGAATTATAGAAAATGAGGAGAATAAAAATCACCGCTAGGCCCCCAAATGGCAACGAAACAAAATCAACTCTCACATATTTGCACGGTAAAAACGAAGCAACCCGGAAACGATGAAAAAAACGAAAGAAATATTCAAACTTTAATATCGATAAAAATAAAAATAAATAATTTTAAAAAGAAAACAACACGTTGAACAATAAAATCAAAAATATACATTACTTCTATTCAGCGTCACACAATCACTATAATTACAGCTTAAAACTCGCAACACACTTTTCTTCACCTTACTTCCGTCTCGTAATTTCTTTCACTAATTAAAAACAACAATAAAAAAAATTAATAAAAAAAAACGTCGGCGACGCGGCGAGTGTCCGGAAGGCAAAATTTCACCTTTTTTTAAACTAACAAGGACGGGTCGACCGAATTAAAAGGGTTGAACAAAAAAAAATATATATATATATATATATAAGAATAAATCGATTTCCGGGCCGCGGACGACACAACGACGAGCGTTATTTAGTTTATCGGCTGTTCCTCATCGGGTCGTGGGGTCCCAGCTAGTCTCGGAATGGGACTTTGTGGGCCCAAGAGAGTGGCTTTACTGGCCGGCGGGGACTGACTGAACCTGCAAGAATCACTCGTCGCGGCAACGAGCCGCGTCCCAGTGACCTACTCAGGGATCCCTCAATAGTATCGTGTGAGGCCCCACCACGTGTACATGTATACATATTGATATATATATATATATATGTGTGTGCAGTGTGTGCAGTGGCAGAGAGCGAAAGAGAGAGAGAGAGAGAGCAGCAGTGGCTCGACGGTCCCTTCTCTCCCCTCTCTCGGCCGTCCTGATGCCTCCGGGCCCCGGGGACTCACTTGATGAACGGGGAGAGGGGAGCTCCTCGCGTACCGTCGATTGTGCGTATGGTCCTCGTTCACCGGCTCGCGCGAGCGACTCTTCGTCTTGTGTCCCACGGGCACAGGTGAAAGACACACGCGGTGGATGCCCCGCGATACGAGATACCTCGGCACGTTCGCGTCTCGTTTTCCTCGATAAAGTGACGGCGATTACGAGAGAATGGAAAAAATCATTCAATATATTTTTGCCAAAAATAAAATACAATAATAATTATTATTATCTCACCCATAAATTACTGAATTAATTGATCGTTAACCTGGAGAACTTTTATTTTTTTCATTTTCCACGATACGTTCAATTGGCTGGAATGAATAAAGTGGAAAGGGTAAATAAGGCCCAATGAATGAGGAATAACGATGACACGATCGGGCCAAATGCATAATGATCCGACTTTTTTTTTTGCACCACGACGAGTGTTCTCGTCGCGAGTACGTGTGACGTGTGGAGAATTTGTCAGCTTGTAACAGTTTTTTTTTTTTTTTTTTCCGGTATTTAGGGTAGTGAGATATCGAGGTGAGAGACCCGGAGACTTTGAGACACATTTCAGCATAGATATATGTCTCGCAATGGTGTAAATAAATTTCCATAACGTTCTCTCCGGACGATAAAGCTTGGAGCGAATATTTGCTCATATACGATTTAACGTGGAAAAGAGTTGGCAATGGTGGAGGGAGCTCTCGACAACAGAGACTGACCCAGATTTTTTGAACACCCGCATCGAGTGTAGACTCTACAGGTTTTACATATATATAAATATATGTATATATGTATATATATATATATATGTATATGTGTAGCAAGTTGACGAGTACAATGGCATTAGAAACGTCGACGGCAATGCGGAAGTTTGCGTGGAATGAAAAAAAGGGGAACGACGCGGCTCGGTAAATAATTCGTGAAAGTGAACGCCTTTTGCTACTTCTCGTGCTCTCTCTTTTTTTTTATTTCTTTTTTTTTTTTGTGCCTGTGTATGCAACTTGTAACGTAACTCTGCGTATACAGTTCACGAAGTGTGTCTTATCTCTGGAAAATTTCATTCGTTTGTTGTCGCAGAACGAACGATGATAAATTGGGCCATGAAACTCTCGCTACTTTCACACGTTCTCGAAAAAAGAGAAGGCACAAAAACATTTAATTTACCCCATAGCGTGAATTTTAGTGGAGAAAAAAATAAATAAATGATATTTAATTGCTGCGCGTTTAGTTGAAGGTGTATCGATCAATATGAAAATATAATAGAAAATTAATCAGACTTTGAGAGTTTAGAAAAATATTTATGTACGTAGATTATTTGAGGGATATTTTTGAAGCGAGAGTTTGAGCTCTCTCTGGCTCCCTTGGACCAGAACGTCAATGAGAATGTTAAGGGATGATCGTAGGTCATGGAATTTCAAGAGCCATGAGAACCTGACTCATCATCCATTTTTACCTGTAGCCCAGAGTCGAGTGCTTGCATTTGTATATATGTATGTATGCTCGCTAATGATCCACGCCCTTTCCTTCTCATCTTTCTCATATTTCCGACTTCTCTCACCCTTTGGCATACTTTTTACCATTTCAAGCCTCGCTCTGTCTCTTCCTCTTTCAGACTTCCCCTCGCTTCGAAAATACAAGCATCTTTGAAAACTGCGAGCTACAGGTAGCTAAAAGTTAGTCAGGCTATTTATATATGGGAAATTCCACCCCAATACGACTAACTATTTGCCCTTATTTTTCATATTATTGTTTCAGCTTAAAAAAACACTCCATATAACAATTTAGTTTTTTTGCTCTCATTCTGAAAATGAAGAAGATTTTTTATCTCATTTTGACTCAATAAAGATTTGCCGAATGGACTGATTGAAAAATGAGAGTTTATATTTTTTTTAAATTAGGATTGTTTGTTTGTTTTTTATTTTAATTTTTTGCTACATGGAAAAATTCTTAAATCAAAATATTATAAAACAATGATTAGCGAAATAAATTCTATAAAACTGAACTGATAGTTGGGACAATAATACAAGCAATTATCAACCAAATCCCAGAACGTAAGGGTCATATATGGGTTGCATTAGACTGGAATGCCCCATACATACATATTAATACAAATATAGCGACGCTCAGCTCGTGAAGCCCCCGTGAAATTCTCGTGAGGAAGAAAAAGAGCGAAAGGAGAAAACACCGAAGAACGAGGGTGAAGAGAAAAAAAGACGCGAGGCGGAATCCCCAAGAGAGATTTCTTCTCTTTTTTTTTTTTTTTTTTTTTTTTTTTTTTTTTTTTTTTTTTTTTTTTCACAGACTCACGATGAAATATCACTTTTTGCCGTCTTTTTTTTTTCAAGGAAGCCAAAGTCTATTCGCCGCCACTGTGCCTTTTAACACGCGCGCGTGTATCAGAATTTTCCTTCGCTTTCAATAATGCGAGCGTGAACGAGAGAGGCCAAAAATTGTTCCTAATAGTAAAGAGAGAGAGGGAGAGAGACAGAGATGAAAACCTGTGGAGAACAGCGATAACATCGGCCCTGCCGACAGGTGCAAACGTTTCATAACACCGACAATACTTTAGCCGAACGATCTTAACTTGGTTCAAACGCAAACGCGGGGCTTCGATATTTTTCACCTCCTGCGATGACATATATATATATATATGTATGTATATATATATAGAAATATAAATATATATATAATATATAAATATATAACATATATATGTATATATATATAAATATATACGCAATCGTATACAAATTCAATTACGTCGGCTGGACTACGATCGAGACCGCTATCACGCTCTTCATAGACACCTCCAGCTCGCACACTCCACCACGAACCAATCGCAACACTATTTTTTCAATACTGAAAGACAAATTGTTAAGAAATTTCTCGGCTCTTATTTCTCTATACAGATTCTCAGTCAAATTGTATATCATCATCATAGAATTATCTCAGGCATCAATTCATCTCGTTCGAAGAAAGAAAGAAAAAAAAATGATTTAACGAAATTCTTTGTATAGCAAAGCCAGAGAAACGAAAGTTCAATTCATTTTTTCATCATTTATCTTCTGCCTCGTTAGCTCTTTCGACGAATTTTCGTACGATTTGTTGGAAGGATTTGTCTTGGGAATTATTTGCAATTTTTTTTTTGAATTTACTACTGGACTCGATAAATAATTATAATAATGATCGAGCATAATTGAACAAATTTGAATAATTCTAAAAAAAGCTATTTCATTTCGTGCAAAGTTTGACAGGTTAAGAATTAATTAATCGGATGCATTAAAAAATCCGAAATAACGAAAAATTAAGTCATCAGTAAAGTGTGTAATTTTTTTTTTTTGCTTTTTCATGTCTGATCAAATTCAACTGTGAACGATATTCGTCTTGGCCGGGCACAGAGAATGATCAAGAGACCCATGAATGGCCGACAGACACGAAACCGTAAAACATCAATTTGCATGATGTCTCTCTCTCTCTCTATTTCTCTTCGTCTTCTCGTCGCGATATTTTTTCTCGCTGCCGAGCTCGAGAGTGATTTATCTCATGGTGATAAGGGCTTAATTAAAACGGTTCGTGTGCGTGACGCTAAAGAAATAACTCAAGTTTCGTGACGAGACAACCAACCAAAGTGGTATAAACTTTATAACTATATAGACATGTGTATGAGTCATTCCAGGGCATGGTGACAGGGCCGTGACCTGCACAATTTTAGATTTTTCGTTCCTTTTTGTAGGACAACACAAAAAAAAAGGTTCACAGTAATTTTTAAATTAAAAAAAAAAATTGTTCACTCGTAATAAAGTTTCGTTTGACTGAAATTTTTCCACCAAATATTCCGATGGAAAAATAATATTTTTCAGAGTTCCTCGAACAGGGGCGTCGTTTCAGTGAAAAAAAGAAAGACGAATTTATTTGTTTTCCGAAATTTTAATCATTCTAAGTTTAAAAAATGATTATGCCAAAAAGAATGAGGGTGGATAATGCACGATTTAATTTTTTTAAACCAAACAAAATTATTGATCGATTAGGCCTGGAATTGCCCATATTTTTATATGTACGAGGCAAGCTGCCCTCTCACAAGCACAGGGCAAATGCGTCAGTAGGAAGGTGGGGCAGCATCTCTTAGGAGAAAGCGGCCCAAAATATAATTCTCCGGCGAATAAGAATAAGAGGCAAAGGAAGAAATATAAAAGAAAAAAAGTTGGAGAATCTGAGAATGGACTTAGCGCCACGGTAGCACACGAGAGATTCGAGAAACCCCACCTGAGCTGTGAGCACGAGCGTATATACTACATGCATCAGTGGCTTGCTGGGCATTATATATATATATATATATATATATATATATATATATATATATACATATATATATATATATATGAAGGGGGACCGAGAAATCGAGTCAAGCTTGGACCATCCTAGAAAATTCGTTCCCGAGACCCAAATCGATGCTACGGTGGAGTGAACACACCATCAACATTCAGTGAAAAATATTTCTAGCCAGTCCTCAAGATTCTTCTGTCACTGAGAAAAAAATATTAGATTTTTCTTTTGTTGTTTGTTGCTTTACACCATGATCAAAAAACGTGACTAGAAGGGTTGAGGGACACAAATTATACAATATATTAGGTGAATAAATTGTAGAGGAACTCTGTGTGTTTAATGTGGGCGGATTAAGGGAGTATAAGTAATTACAGTGTACTAGATTTTCTGTCTAATGAAATTTTTGTCATCGTGAATAAGTGTCGTTCATTCGATTAATGGTTTCTATATGTATATGCTGTTTGATTTTTTTTTTCTTTCTCTCTTTCCCTCTTTTATTAATTTTCGAGTATATGTTGATTCGAGTATTTTGTGTGTCAAGTGTGGTCAACGGCCTTGATTTCAAAGAGCCGCTCTCGTGGGACCCAAATTTCTAGATGGAGAGCAGAAAGAACACTTTCGAAAAATTTGTGAGTCTCGAGTATGTTGCTCTCGCCTAGTTTCGTTGTGTGTTTTTTTTTTTTTTTTTTTCTTCTCGTGGGTTTCAGTATCATCGCAGCTTTTGGGCCAATAGATTCCCTCCTCCTTTCTCACCTTCCCGTATTTCTTTAACCGGTATAGACTTTGGAATATGTGAAAATTTCAATTCTAATTTAACTGAAATAACGAAGAGTTAAAAAAAAAAAGAAAACGAGGTCTCGATAAGTTGGACGGATTATTCAAGCCTGGAAAAAAATGTTTACTCCGAAAAAATGAAACGTATAAATGTAGGCCATTGTGCAACAGAAAAAAGCGTCGAATTGTTAAACAAAAAAAAAAGAATAGAAAAAGAGTACGATATCGTTATGAAATGTGCGGCAAGAAATTAATGATAAATTAGTATTTATTCGAATCGTCGCACGACTTCATCTGTATTTGATGAGCAATTAAGGTCGACAAAAAAAAATGGAGCCTCGAATGAATCGTCCCACATTCGTGAGAATATAATTTATCAACGTGTAAATACGATATTTCGTACGACATGACGTGAAAAAAAAATTCGAAAGAGCTATAGAAACTCGTCCAGAGAGAGAGAGAGAGAGAAAAAGAGAGAGAGAGAGAGAGAGCGAAATCGGATACAGCGTAGATTCTTGACAAAATCATATAGTTAGCGTAATGACTGAATGTGAAAGTTCGCGCGATCGCGTGCAAAACCACAAACAGCCCATCGTCGTCCCACGTGTATATACGAGAGATGACAAACGAGGAAGTTCTCAAAGGAGCAAGAGAGAGAGAGAGAGAGAGAGAAACGAGAATTAATATCAAAGAGTGGTGTATGTGCAGTCTCAGTACACATGTAAAAGAACGAAATGAAGAAAATAAAAGAGCAAAAAGATGAGAATCGGAGAAAACGCGTGGATTATAATGTAGAGCTTGTGACTGTATTAAACGCGCGAATTCACAGGGAAAACATTTTCTCGTCCTCGATAAACTAAAAGTAGACTGGAAGAGAAAATAAAAATTGCAACTTAACTATAAAGTGCAAATAAGATCGAAAGAGATCTCTCATACGATGCGAGGAGCATTGCGATAATTACATGTATACAATATTAATTTTAGAATACAGGCATGCAATTTCTATAAAATCTTAAATTAATCTTCATTTTTTTATTTTATTGTATATGAGATACTGAGGGAAGCAAAAAAAAAAAAAATTGTTGATCATAGCCCGGTAGATTTGGTCCGAAATGATCTATATACATTCATGCATAGTCTAATCAAGCAGATCCTTGATAGGCCACATTCCATCAATCTATCTGCCGCTTTCACCTCTTTCTCCATACACCTTTTATCTATGCCCCATATATATATATATATATATATATATAACTCGTTCTGTGTACATAGGTGTGTATGTGCGTTTTATGATATCACCATTCAATCTCTTGTTTCTACAGTAACTCTGGTGCTTGTCTGAGTGTTTCTCGATGTCAGGGAGGCTACCGTTGCATCATGTCATACGCATACGACCAGGAAGTGTCGACGAGATCCGCATAGTCTGGTTTCCTCAACGCGGAAATCAGATATCAGGTGGCTTCTTGGACTACCGTAAGGGTACAGTTTTATATACCATATATACATATATACATATATATATATATTCATGTATATGTATATGTATATTATAGTTCTCTTTCGCTTTCTCTCTCTCTCTCTCTCTCTTTCATCTCTTCGTCTTTCTCAAGGGCTTGAGAGCCTCCCCTCTTTCCTCCATCTCTCACGACGCCACTTCTGCTGCTACGACTTTTCGTTATTTTTTTTCAACTCTTTTTATTTTTTATAGCAGCCCTTTGTCCTCGCTCGAAGCGTGACAGGTGCACATGTGACGTAATATATACGAGTTTACCGTTATACACGTAATACTGTAAGAAGAACAGGAGGACGTACGAAAACGAGGGGATCGTCCTCGTGAAACCCCTTAAGAATGCAATTTATGTTTATATCCGTAGATGTATGCATGAGTAGCATAAAACGAGCGAGACATCACGGTTGAGAGGCCAACAATTTTTCGTACGAGGGAGAGTGATCGAGCTTTTTATACCACGAAGAGGAATAATTTCTCGGATTACTCTGACATACTTTTTCTATTATTATTGTATAATTCATATTTTCTGAACATTTTCTGGCATAGAAAATGGATAAATTTGTCAATTCTGCACCGGAATATCTTTCGTGTGAATCAACACTTAAATCTGAGTTCACACTGACTGCAGCGTCAATGGCCGGCGCTGAACAGATGATGTCAATCTGCCCTCTAACCTCAAAATATTATAAACAATTTTTCTTGGAAACGACTGAACGAAAGTCAATGATTTTTTTTTTGTTCCATGCGTGCCATCATTATGCATCGATTGCGAATGATTTGTCGATTTTTATCAACTCATCTCGAAGAAAAATTCGTTTGCAAATTTGAGGTGAGGGGTCGATAATTTTTATACAGACGCTAAAATCAAATTAACGCCGTAAGGAATAGTCACTATACACACGTAATTAACTTAACTCTGGCCAAAAATCGACACTCAATTCTTTTTAACACACTGGATTTTTCACTGTTCGATGATTCGATCGCGATAATTTTATGGGAATGTATATAGCGCATTAGATCACACTTTGTCGTTGTACGGAAATATCGTGAAGGTATATAACGAGAGTAACGAGCATTAGCGTGTCGCGTGTGCTTCACATTGTTTTTCTAACGCTAGAGCAGAAAGCGCGAAATTGGGCTATTTCCATCTCTCTTTTTCTCGGTTGCAGCGCGTATGTCTGTCACGGTAAATTGCACTTGCGAGAGCACAATGCTGTAGAGACGCGAAAGTTTCGTGAGCGGGTCGCCCGTCTCCAACAATGTTCAAAACTTCTCCCAAGTAGATTAAATATAATTTTGTTCTGTTTTTTTTCTAGAAGTTTTATATTTAACATTAATTGGAAGATTTATATTTAAAATTGATATTTATTCAATAGAGAGTATCGATGTCAAAAAAATTAAATGACCTACCAAACATTTTTGAGAATAGAGAATTATATTTATCAAAAAAAAAATACTAATACATAAAATATAGTCGAGTTTCCTCAACTCAATTAAATCTTTACTTTTCACATAATCATCATTTTCATTCGAAATTTAATTGCTTAGATGAGAAATTAGAGTTCTTGTGTTTTTTAGGTCATATAAAAGTTTAGGGAATTCTTGAAACGTGTCGAGTGTCCCGAGTACAGATCTGAGATAATCGGCAGAAGCGAGAAACTAAGAATAATCTCTTATCTTTCTTAGTCTTCGACAATCGCACCTCAACAATCTTTCTTCCTTAATTTCTCTTTCTATCTCCCTCTCTCTCTTTTGCTGTACCCAGCACGGCCTTATTCTCGAGCGCGGTGCCAGTGGAGGAAGGACGTGGCTTTGCAGAAGTAATAGCGACTTCACGAAGGAAGAAGCGAGAGAGAGAGAGAGAGAGATCGAAAAAGAGAGTTCGAGAGAGAGAGAGAGAGAGACGTGAGAACGTTGACACACTGACTCGCTACCCCACATACCCTTTTACCTTTTCGATACGTATACACCGAGAGATATATATGTATGTATATAATATATACATACATATATGTATGCATATGTATGTATATATATGTATGTATATAAATATATATTTGATAATTGCTCCGTGTGACTCGAACACGGAGAAGGAAGTTGACAGGAATAAATTTTCTTCAGATAAGTTTTTCGTTCCGAAAAAACGACGAAACCATCCCTCAATCCAATGAAAAAAAAAATGTGCCCCCCTTATATTTTTTCACAGATGCAAAAAAAAAAAAAAAATGAAAATCCCATTACAAAATTAAATGTCAGCGCGCAGGTGGTGCAAATTGGCGATGGAACTGAATAATGCACTTTGAGACTCTCGATTCACTTTTTCAATCACTCAGACTCGTCACGCGATTACTTTTTTATGCATATGTTTTTTTTTTCAATTTTTTTTTCTTTTTTTTTATGAGTCACAAACCTTTGTCGTTGACGATTGTACGTGATATATAATCCTATGGCACACACACTTTGGCACTGTTCTCGTTTTCTTCTCCTTCGTCGATTCTCCGACGAGTCGACGAGGAGAATTGAATTATTTAAATTAGTTAAAAAATAAATAAAAAAAACCAACAACAACAACAACGACGCCGACGAGTGTCGTCTAATTTTCGAAAGATAACAAAAAAAATTAGACGATTGAGGGGTGTGAAAATTTACAATACTTTGGGTCTACCGCGAGTTTGTCGAAGAGTGTGGTCGTTGTGAGCCTTTCGAATTCGAAACAGCCGCTATATACTCTCTCCCCCTCTCTGCATTTATCTCTCTCGCTCTCGTCACGTATCGCGACTCTCACTCGCGCTCTTCCACACGGATATGCTCCTTACCTTCCGCTGGGTTTGTTGGCTTTCACCAAAAAGTACGTCTCTTGATGGCTCAACCGAAATGTGTGGCCTGGCATGCAATCGGCTAGAAAAACTATTGTCATCATGTCGAACGAAAATTTAATAATAAAAACAGCTAAATTAGACTTTTGCAGGAATTTAAAAAAAATCGAGTAATTTTTTTGTTTTTTTTTCGATCGATCGACGATATCGAGATAATTAACTAACGACAATTTCATCTAATATTAAGGGAATCAACGCATTGAATGATAAAACTGTGAATCGAATAGATTATATTTCAATATTTAACCTACACAGACTCTATTTTATTAACTAAGATTAACGTGAATTAAATACGATCTATTTTAAATGAAATGAGACGAACTTTCAGCTGAGCCGAATAGACCGTATACATTTCAGAGTCAGAGAAAGTTCATTTAGTTGAAATTAATTTATTTTTAACGGTGGAAGGGTCAAAGGTTATGAAAAATGATACGATGTTACGGGTCAAAAATAATTCAACGCGTTGGTGTTCGACCATTTTGGATCGTGTGTCTTACTGGACAATTATTTCACCGCCATTTTGCCGGGTTAACTTTCTTTTCGCTTAATCATACGGAGACCTCACAATGGGATATCGAAGGAGCGTGTATAGCATGAGATTGAATCACGCCTTGCCTTTTTGCCCGAGGAATAACAAGTGAATTTCCCCAAAGTATAAAAATATTTCGCGACACTTTAACATACTGCACAGCGACGTGTAAATTGTAGCCAGTGTCTCGTTCCTGTGGGGCCAATTTTTATATGCGGCTAACCGGAAACTCCGGATCATCAGTGAAGACACGACAGCGAAAGTTCATCTATATATTCATTCTTGCACTATTTTTTTAATTACCTCGTTAACACACTCGCTCCTAATTAATATCTCGGAATTATCGTACCATGAAAACAGCAAAAAAAAAAAAAAAAAAAAGGGTTTTATCATTCAATCTAAATAGCTTGATGAGACGATAATAATTTATCTTCGGTTTTCAGCTCACAAAAAAATTAATGCAATGTACAAAATCATCAATAATTTATCTCAATCTATGAAATGTTCATGATAACAAATATACGCATATTGTCAGTGACGATTCAAAGTCCTTCAGCGAAATTTTTCCTAAATGACGTCAGGAATGTTCCGAAAATTATGCAATGAGAAAAAAAATCCTTGCAAAAATCTTCGCGGATATATTTTCGTCAAATCTGCGAAAGTGAGAAGGCCCTCGTGGCTCGAAGATCCGTTTCGATAAATTTCGTCAAGATAGATAGAGAGAGAGAGAGATATAGAGAGAGAGAGGCAGGATGCGGTTCGACTTCTCGCACGTCATCATCAAATCTCTTCCACCTTTTTCCCTCGTATAGCGCTAAGGAAAGGTGAATTATTACGAGCTCTACCGCGCTCGTGGCTTTCTGCTCTCTCTTATACGTACCATTGCATACCTGGTATACAAAATATACATTTATATATATACACATATATACATACATATATATATATATATATACATACATACATACATATATATATATATATATATATATATATATATATATATATATATATATATATAGCAAGACGGACGCGATAGTGGAATGGTGAAATTGTGCAATTTTTCCGAAAGACCCAGCATTGAGCTCTGTTTGACGTCAGCAGCCATTCATGATGTGTAGCCGACACGATGAATTTCTTCCGTCTCTGGTGAGCAACATTTCTTTCCCTCTCCCTCCACCCCCCACCTTTCACGCTCTCTCTCTCTCTCTCTCTCTCTCTCTCTTTCCTCAGTACGATTGCTTGCGTGCGAGCCGCTTTCACACGGATCCTGCTTTGTTACGAACGACGGAGCTTGGGCTCTCGCGAGGGAAAAGACCGGAATTGAAGACAGAGAAGAGACATTCTCTCTCGTTCTATCCAACACTCGCGACATCGCGCAAGACGGTTTTGCTCGGTTTGTGGCATGCATAGAAAATACGGCGCTTTCGACCATTCATCGGCATTCTCTTGCTCTGGAATTGCCCACGATTCAATATTTCACTTGGTCGTATATATATACATATATATATGAATATATGAATATGAGTACATGCTGGATACGATATTTTATGATATATATATATATATATAATAAATATATAATAAATGTGTATATATATATATATATATAAATGAATATAGGTACATGCTGGATACGGTATTTTATTATATTTTACGACAAGATTGTAGAGATTTACGAATTCCTTACTCTTTGCATAGAGAGAGAGAGAGAGAGAGAGACGCTTTCTCTGATTAACAATCGGCAATTTCGCGAGAATTTTGTTCGAATCTTCAGGGTTTTTCTTCAAATATCTTACCTCAACTCTGTATGAACGATGATACACTGAGTATTGTGCTAATTTGAATAGCCTAATTTTTTAACGCGGTATGTGATAATTCAAAATTATTTTTGGCTATTTTTGGGTTTTGCGTTACAGCTCAATCTCATTACGAAACTATTATAGTTTAAATTTAAAATTCATTAACGTAAATGAAAAATTAGGGATACCATTTTTTTTTTTTTGAATATATAATAAATATAATTTTACTGCCTACGCTGCTGTGTGTAAATGCACCGATGAATTACTAGTTAAATTTACAGATTAATAATTCTGAGCTTGCGAAAAAAAATTATTCGAATTTTTGCTTAATTATTGACCTGCATTATTATCTATGAGCCTGTAATTTGTTACCATAAAAATAGAAAAATATATCGATCTCTAATCGACAACTAGGGTTCGTTCGTTAAATTTTCGAGAATATTTTGTAGGTGGCGTTTAAATACTGACTATGGATTGTTTAGATTAAAATTCTGCAAAACTTCCGGTAGTGACCTGAGTCAACTGTATATCTCCAAAATCCGGTTTATTCGTCTTTATTTAATTTTCTCCTTTATTCAATTGACCAAAATTCGAAATTCTCGTCGTTTACATATGGATGTAAAAATACATGGAAATTTTAACTGTCCTCGAAGGAAGAAATCGGATAGTTCGTTCGTAACAGGTTGACCGATTTTTATTTTCATCGCTCGTAGTCGCAATCGGCGTTGAATAGCGTAAGAATTGAAATGTACGAGAGAATCAATAAGGCGCAGCCTCTATAATACTCAGGATTTATTTCTATATATATATATCTTGTACATATAGGAACCACCGGATTTCGAGTCTTCGATTACGGACGGCTCACCGGCGGTCGCATTGCCGACCGGTCGAACGACTAAGTCGAACGTAAGATGACATACTTCCGATTTTTTTTAGTACTTCAATCCCTCCTCTCCCTCTTTCTCTCTCTCTCTCTCTTTCTCTCTCTCTCTCTCTGTGTTTCACTCTGGCGGCCTTTGGCAATTACGTATATCTCGTCGGCTGAGCAAGCGACGTGCCCACGGAATTAACATTTCAAATTACGCACTCGGTACAAAATCTGTCACGCAATTAATATAAGATTGCGAGATGAACCTAAGATCGAGATAAATGTCAGGCATCGTATGAGGTGAAGTTGCCAAGATCAAAGTTCTCTCAGTCATCCTTATATATAAAGGTGTAAATATATAGCTACATATACATATATATATATGTATATGTAGCTATATTTTATTATATTATACATACATATATATATATATATATATATATATATATCTATATACATATATGTGAAAAATAAATGCAGGATAGTCGGGATATTTTTTTTTCATCAGCTGTAACTTTTTATATTATTCTCAATTTGTTCAAAAGATACAAAACTGTATCGTCTTATTTCATCTCCCAACTTTCCAGGAATCGTGAATAAACAATATTTTTGAACAGGTGCAAAAGGTAAAAGGAATGTCTCTTTTGATATTTTGTTTCTCCTGGAATTATCCAATATATTTTTGTATTGAAGAGCCTAATATAATATTCAAGTGTGTAAGGAAACATAGACGAGTTCGTGTCTTGCTCGTGCAACTATACACGAATGACCCCAAGTTCACTCGAGGCCATAATGATCGATGAATCTCCTCCTTAAATGTATTCCCGCCTTTTTCTCTCTTAGGCTGAATACTGTGTGTGTGTAACTCATATATGTCGTTATTCGCGCTCATACTCATTCGCAAAAGACAATGGCCCACGTGGGAGTTTAACGTTACGATGTGTCTATATATATATATATTGAAAAGTTTTCAATTTTGGAATAAATCGAATTTATTCAAATGAAGATTTTCGAGACCATTTTCTAGTTTAGTAAAAAACGATGAATTTGTGTTTTTAGATTGGCGAATATTACACGGAATTGATAGAAAGTACAATGTTTGTGTCATTTTATTTCGGAGGAACTTGTCTGGCTCAAGAAAAAGCTCAAAAATAAAATGAGCTTTAAAGCTTGGGCTATGATTAGATTAATGAGTAATTATTCAATCGGGGGAAGGGCGAGTCATAGCACTGAATCTCAGGATTATTTTATAAAATCGAATGGTAAATTCGTACGGAAAAAAAGTGGGGCAAGAAAGGGATGCAAGGATTAATTTTATTTTCTTTAATTAAAAAAAAATCATTTGTTAAATTGATATATTAATTGAGAGTGAAGTGGCAGATAACGATGATGTCGAGTAACTTATTATAAGGATTGTTGCTCATAATTATTTTCAAAAATATTCTGACTTGATCTCGTCCATTTTCCCTAATATCTCGACGTTTTTTTTTAATTCAATTGTGCATTATTTTTCCAATATTCTTGGCAATTAAATTAAACCAGAAGATATAGCGTATAGACAGGAACATTTTTTTTTTTTAAATGGCCTAGTCACATCCGCGAGGCGAAATTTTTTCAAATTAATTAATTCATTTGTGTCATTTGCAGCTGATAGTTATTGTTTCATTGGATGTATATTTTAGAGTGTAAAAATTTACCGAGAAATGTAAATGTATAAGGTGAACAAAATAGATGGAGTATCTTAGTGTGTCAGTGTGTCTATATGCTAATCGTTCGATGTCAGCCTCCAACAGGCATACAAGAAAAGTGTATGGAGCGATGAGATGAATCGTCTATTTTGCGAATTGGCATCGATCGTGTGTATATAAACGCACATACACAAACACATCAGGCACACACACACACACACACACACACACACACACACACACGCACGCACATACATATACATAAAAATTTATATATTTGTACTACATGTGCATATATATACATGTATATGGATACAAGTTCTCGCAATAGTATGGAATTTGCGATCACTCGCAGATACATTACACACTCGTCGTGATTAACGGTACTTGCGGAGCTCACGTGTGGTAGAAAGTAGTTTGAAATTTTGGCTATGCTATATTGCTGCTGTGTTGGTTCGTTACAGGCTTTGGAAACAGCCTGAGCTCTCGCAAAGAGACCCAAAACGGTGATTGTGCTCAAATCGTGGGCCCCACCCTCGCAAAGAACGCGCCTAGGTGACTAAATCGTTGATTTTAATAGAAATCACGAATTATACGCGTGTGCCATTTATACAGAGAGAATCGCAATTGTTTTTTTTTTTTTTTTTTTATCTCTCTTTCACAAAACGTCATCGATGGAATTAAAGTATGAATAAATGGATTGACATTCACTCGAGACTCGATATGACAAACTTTCATGCTTTGAGGAGTATAAAAAAATTTAATTGAATAATGAATCAGAGCACAAAGTTGAAAAATGAATGAAGAAAAATAAATCAAAATATTAATGCGTGCCCACTCAGGAATACATTACTACACAAAGATGCCACATTTATTAAATGAAATGTATATATATATATATATATATATATATATATATATATGAATTAAAACATGAGTTGAAAAATTAATTGGAACGTGAATTAAAAAAATAAATGGGAAAAAAATATATTTATACCCATCCACTCGAGGATTCAATGATAAACTTTTATGCTCTATTATGTTACAGAAATATGAAATATTGAGGAAAAATAATAATATTATCACGGATATGTATATATATATATAAATAACACAGCAAAGACCCAGATGTTTCGACGACTCATGAGTTTATTTAGAAAGTTGGAAAATTAGAAATGCTCATGGACCGTTGCATGCAGCAACATGTGCTCTTCGCCAGGATCAAATGACCGTAATTCGTATATATTAATGCCAAAGTTGTATATTAGATACAAACTTTTCTTACTCATAAATATTATGGCATATAAACACGTTTGTACCTAAACGTAGAAATGATACTTTCATCAAATTGCGAATATAACGAATAAATGTAATATGGCTGCAAAGTATTGTGGATATAATTTAATTTCTTTAACGAGTTTTCATTCATTGACCTGACGGAAATGAGATTGAGAAATAAAATGGAACCGTTTTTCGAGAATCATATATTTTTCGAGTCGAGAATTTAGCAGTCTCAATTTTTTTGACAAGAGTCTGCCATTTTCAATGGAGTGAAGAAGAGATAGAGAAGCAGAGAAAGGGGGAGAGGGAACTGAGCATGATAAATACGATAGAGAAAAACCGGTTTTGATAATGGGAATCATGTTGCATGTTGAATAGAAGCACAAAATATGACAGCTGATGTTCGGTCAATTGAACGATTGAAATACACCTGAATAAATTCCACTCGAAAGTTTTAGGTCAATATAAATAATTCAGGTGTATCAAATCTATGTATATATATATATATATATATATATGCGTGAAGAACACTCTCAGCTTCATCAAAGCACGAGGGGTCTCCTTCCATGGTCCATATAAGGAGGAAGAAAAAACTGATCGTTATGAATGCATGAGAACCAGACCCAGATTCTCGTGGCAACTCCGGCATTTATTTAGAAAGCAAGAGATATTATGCGATAAGCACAATGTATACAAAAACCTGAATACAGTTGGACATATTTTACATTTCAAGTCATACTTGATCTTCGAAAGCGTACTAAATATGTCATGCAAACTAACTAGAACGAATTTTTTACGATTTTGGAGATAAAAATAAAAGCGATCGATGCAGATAATCAGATCATTTATTCGGGAACCGGATTTATGATTTTTTACCTCGTGAAAGTTCATTGAATATCATCAAAGGTTATTTATGTCGTTTATGGATGGGTCAACTGGCAGTTTCCTCTCATTATAAATGACCAACAATCTGAGAGGATCATGGGCGTCGAGCAATAACATCGAGACACAGTTTGACCGAAAAAAGAGACATTCGGTTCGGGAACTGGATTTATAATTTTTTATCTACTGAAAGTTCATTGAATATCATCAAAGGTTATTTATGTCGTTTATGGATGGGTCAACTGACAGTTTTCTCTCATCATAAATTACCAATAATCTAGAAGGATCATGGGCGTCGAGCAATAACATCGAGACGAGCAAAGTGCACACAGTTTGACCGAAAAAAGAGACATTCGGTTCGGGAACTGGATTTATAATTTGTTATCTACTGAAAGTTCATTGAATATCATCAAAGGTTATTTATGTCGTTTATGGATGGGTCAACTGACAGTTTTCTCTCATCATAAATTACCAATAATCTAGAAGGATCATGGGCGTCGAGCAATAACATCGAGACGAGCAAAGTGCACACAGTTTGACCGAGAAAAGAGACATTAGGTAACGGGTGGACGCGCTGCCTCATAGAATATACGATGTACGGCCTTGTCACTCCAATTGGTTATTACTCCTCTTGGTCTGTTGTCTCGGCCATGTCACGGTCAATGAATTCAATCGATTCGGGTCGTTCGAGCACTATAAACACTCATTGTTATAGAGTTGATAGAAAATTTTTCATTCTTTTAGAATTTCTGATAAATGAGCAGCTGGGTTAATTCTTTCAGTGCCCGTAAGAGGCAGAAAAATTCAGGGAGCTAATCTAAAATTTATTAATTTCATCAGTTAATACAATGCTTGGACAGGTGGATGGCAAATTGACTCTTTGAAGATCGAATGAAAAGACTCAGTGAAAAGCAATATAATTAAAACCAAAGTGATGTAATAATTCTTCAGGCTGCACAGTTGCATGTAATCTTTATTTTTAAAAATTAGTAATAGTTGCCGAGACTTATTACAATATTTTATTTATTTATAATTTATTCACATTTAACGATATAATTCTAGAAGGAATGGGCTGTCAGGATAATTACGTTAAAAAAAAATCGATGCATTGAAACAAAAGCTTATTTCAATAATTTCCTTTTTGTTTCAACAAATAAACGATCGGTAAAATACAATAAATGCGGTTCGATTAAAAAAAAACCTGACAAGGGTCTATTATGGACACACGAAAGATACCTTTCAAAATTATCATAATATCTTGTTACACATTCAGGAAATATAATTGAACAACCTTTGTGTCGCATACACGTCTCTGTAGTCATAAAAAAAAATTTAGTAATTAATGAAAATTAACGATAATCGAACTTTTACAAATTTTTCCTACAACTTATTAAAAAAAAATACAAAATATAACTCATGATAAAAATATTATTAAAAAAAAATAATCAACTATTTTACGCAGTTCAGTATTGTTGAGTGTCCCGGACACTCACGATCTATTGAGTCACTCGGTCACTTTCACCTCCTACGCACGTACATAAATTTTCTATTCGTACACGGAATAAAAAAAAAATAATAATAAAAAAAAACGTCGTCCTGTTGGGCCGTGACGTACGTAAGACGAAATCTCTTTGAATCGTCAGGGTCACGTATAGGATTACAGGAGAAAGTTTATTCCCTATCATGTGAAGAGTTACAGTGCCTTTGTGTATTACTCATCGTTCCTGGTGCTTCCTGCTTATGCCAGACCTTCTCAGTTTACTCGATGCACTGATTCTCAGCCTCTCTTTTCTCCTTCACTTCATCCAGTTGACCGCGGCCCACTCTTATTTTGCTTCTCCTCCTCTTCATCGCTCATGAACGACTCACTTTCACCCAGATAGCAGCCACACTGCATTCTCCAGCATCCGGAATCCTCGACGCCTTATTTGCCTCGCTTCATAACTAGGCTAATCATACCCAAAATTTACACGTAAAATTTAACCAAAATAATCAACAGCCAGTAAAATATATGTGGAAATGAAACTGAGCACACAAACACTAAAAGATTCAGTCCCAAAATTTCTTTTTTCAAATTTATTATTGGATCTGAAAAAAGTAACATCCACAATTTGGGCCTTACCAAATATAATATGAAAATTGTACAGCTTCGATTTGGAATAAAATGATAATTTGGCTTGCATACCAAATACATTTTTTTGTTTATTCGACTCTTTAATAATCTCTCGTACAATCTGTTGACTTGACACGTATCGAGTTTAATGGGTATTTGGATTACGCAGCATGAAACATAAATACTCATATATAAATTATGTCTGAAATAGGTGGATAATTTAAAATTTAAAAAACGGGCAACAGAATAAATCTATACCAAAACTTTACATGCTAAACTTTTCAAGTGTGTATAGGAGCACACTTTTTTAAGTGTGTACAGGAACACACACATGCACGCTCTGAATCACTTTTCACCTGTTGAAATACATTTTATGAACGAGACAGATACTCCATTTCTGCATTAACGATAACATTGTCAATTTTTCTCAGCCTGGTGTTTTTGATGTTTTATCACATTTCTACGTAAAAAGTTTGAGGTTTTGTCAAAAAATTTATATTCTGACAGGAAACCACCAGATTGTGGAAAGATGAAGCGCTCAATAATTCGCATCAGCCAGCCCTCGACTGACCCATCCAACGACTGGCCGTGCCTAATGCTGCTCAATTCGGTTATATCTTTATATTTTCGCCAAAGCTCTAAAAATCCCTTCCAAAAAATCCAAAACTTTCGTTAAGCCCTCGAAGGTATTCCAGAGTAAAAAAATCTTTTTTTTTGATCCCTTGAATTGCTGGAATAAAATTGGGTATCGAACGAAGAAATCCGGAGAAACTTTCTGGGAGTTGCAACTCTCTTCAAAGCAAAATGGCTATTTCCATTATTTTTTTCCTTCTCATATATCGCAAATTATCGGATACACAACAAAGATGGCTCACACTTGATGCATTGGTGTTAATATATTATATATAATGTGTGTGTGTGTGTGTGTGTGTGTACGACCGTACCGGCTCGGTAGTCAGGCTGGCAGGCAGGCTGGAATTTTACTTGTGACCACACGGTTTATGGGCTCTCTCGGTCTGATCTCGGCCCATACGCTCAGTCTCAAGACTCGGCCAATGGAACGTTCCAAATACTTCTCGTTGCACGTCGCGAGTAATGAGTTCGGGGGAACTTTGTATATACTCGTATATATACTTCGTATATATACTTCTACCGCGTTCAAGTCTACCCGAAGAACGTCGTGGCATAAACCCGCATTATAACGCATCAGAAGAGCCACCGAGTAACAGCATCAACGTGAAGACTACGCGGTTATTACGCACGAGGGGCGGGAGGAAACGAAGCGAGAGACCCTCTTCGATCTGCAAGAAAATGCCGCGTGCTTTTCTCATCGTTATGACGAGACGAAGAGAACAAAACCACCGGATATTCTGGTCGATCACAACTATCGCAAAAAAAATTCTGTCCACCTGAATACGACCTGCCTTGTTCCAGGTATCGCTCTTGATAAGATCCTCGTTGCAGATATCCTTGTTGAAAGATTCCTCGTTCCAGATATTCTTGTTGCAGACATTTTTGTTCCAGTCAACCTTATCGTGGTAATTTTCGTTAAAGAATTTCAGCTCTCATCTTTATGGCAAATATTCTTCTTGCAGACATTTCTTCGTTAAAGAATTTTAGCTCTAATCTTGATGATAAATATTCTTCTAGCAGACATTTTCGTTGCAGTCAATCTTATCGTAGTAATTTTCGATAAAGAATTTTTGCTACTAATCTTGATGACAAATATTCTTCTTGCAGACATTTTCGTTAAAGAATTTCAGCTCTCATCTTTATGGCAAATATTCTTCTTGCAGACATTTCTTCGTTAAAGAATTTTAGCTCTAATCTTGATGATAAATATTCTTCTAGCAGACATTTTCGTTGCAGTCAATCTTATCGTAGTAATTTTCGATAAAGAATTTTTGCTACTAATCTTGATGACAAATATTCTTCTTGCAGACATTTTCGTTAAAGAATTTCAGCTCTCATCTTTATGGCAAATATTCTTCTTGCAGACATTTTCGTTGCAGTCAACCTTATCGTACCTTTCGTTAAAAACGTTCTTCTGCAAAATATCTTGATGACAAATATTCTTCATGCAAACATTCTCGATCCAAACGATCTTATTCAATAAATTATTCTTGCAGACGTTCTTGCTCAAGATTTTTTTTTTTTGCGGATATCCATATAGCAGAAATTGTTGGAAACGTTTTTGTTACGAATATATTTTCGTTCCAGTTACTCCAGAGACTTCTCAAACAGGAATCTTCAAGAAATTATGACTGGTATAATATCCTCATTTCATAAATTCTTGTGCAAGATATAAGAAATTCTTGCTGGAGACAAATTCATTTCTAACAGTCGAGTTCAACAAGTTCATATTGCAAGATATCCTCTTTCGAGAACACTTTTCTTCAATAAGTTCTTATCACATATGCAACGTATGATTATTGCAAGCTCCCTTGCTACAGTCATCCTTGCTGCAGATGTATTGTTGTGACATATATTTTTGTCACAGCGAAGGCATATTGGATTTCGAACGTGTCTGAATACCGGTGCGATCACATGCAAATAATTTTTTTAAATGTGAGCGTCCTCTCTCTAAATGAATCATTTTTTTTTCCGGCTTTCTGCATGAGTATTGAAACATTTCCCACTTCTCTCTCTCTCTCTCTCTCTCTCTCTCTCTCTCTCTCTTTGTGTTTCAGAGTTTCCTCTATTGCTTTCGCGAATATGGCCAAACGATGACACCGAACAGCAATTCTTATATGTGGGTCGTCGTAAAAATTTCGTATTAAATCTCACTTATGCCGGTCAGATATGTAAAGATAATTTATATTTATAATGAAATATTATAGTTTCGCCTTTCTTTCTGGTTCCTCTTCATATATATAACTTGGTTGAAGTGTAATATAAAAACAGATTATAATATATCGTTATAAATATAAATTATCTTTACATATCTGACCAATATATATATATATATATGAAGAGGAACCTGAAAGAAACGCGAAAGTGTGCGTTCGCGCGATCAAAAGAACTTCCCCCCATGCGCTTTTTATATTACCACGAGGAGAATCGCATCCCGCGAGAGGCCCAAACGAGTCAATTTCATTCCTCGATGTTCCACTGACCTCTCGCCACGGATATACACGATTATTGTTACCTTGTAATATATATATATATATATATATATATATATATATATATATATATTTATTTGGACACACACACACATATATCTATACATATATATACCGATATAACTGCCCCGAGACCAAAGCATCACTTTGAAGATGAAAATTGACCGCGAAATGTAACGATCTGACCGATCAGCCAAAAATTCAGGTGAGGATCAGTGAAACTCTCTTATTTCTTGCGATATACCTGTGCATCATCAGTATTCACCTTCTAGTAGATACAGGCATACTTAGACTTTGATAATAATACTCACGAAAAAAAAAGAAAATAAGTATCTGAAAAAAAAAAAATCTTCTTACTCTCATTCTCTCAGGGGAAAGCTCTTGGAACTATAAAAACGTTAAATTACAACTTCAACAATAACTCTTGGAATTTATGCACAAAATGCACTTTTACACTTATTCATCTAAGCGTATACACAATAATAACAATAATAATATATATTCAACTCTCGAATATGCACTAGTCCATTAAAGTAGGCCACTGCGCTCAGACAGGAGAATAAAACAGATATCACAGATTTGTCTCTATTGCGTTGAAAGATTAAAATATTTGAAGCTAGAATTCTTTTTGAGAATTTTAAGAATTCACATAAACAGACCAATAGAGCAATTTTTTTTTTCCATTTTTGCACTATTGATGGCTAATGGAAAATTGTAATAACTGTGGTGGTTGGGGTTAAAATGGCGTATTTTGTACGAGGAAAATACACGCTGCGTGCTTTATACACGTATAGATAAATGTATATATATGTATATATGTCCCCCTCCCTCCCTCTGTTCCTCCTCTCGGAATCTCCAAGAGTGCTTCAAATGAGCCTCGAGTGTACTACACGAGAGGAACGAAAATTCAACTCCCCAAGTCCGTGTGTGTGTGTGTATGTGAGAGTTGTGTGCATCTCGGCCGCGAGGAGAAAGTTTCTCTCGGAGGCAGGAAGTGAAGTAGGCCACGACTTTGACCGTTCGCAAGGTCCATACCTCGATCATACGACGCTTTAGCTTGTGGAAATGCTCGATGGCCATACGATGTATAGACTCGATCATCTCTGATCACGTCTACCAGTCACTATGTTCATATTATACATCATTGTATGCACACTCGTGATAATGGAAGAGATATCGTCGAGATTACAATTACGATATAATAGAGTGGCAAGATAAGCAATTCTATACCAATAATGCTTAAATATATTATTTATCTACGTCTACGAACATTGTGTACGCGTGCAATTGTATATAAGAACAAAATATAAATTCATGTATTTATTTGTACTCGTGTAATAATTGGAGCAAATTATTAGCATGACTCATTCGAAAAACTTTGAGTAAAACTCTAACTCTATGCTAGAAAGCTTAAAAATAGGCTCAATAACTTTTTTTTTTTGTATATACGAACAAAATATAAATTCGTGTATTTATTTGTACTTGTGTAATAATTGGAGCAAAATTATTAGCATGACTCATTCGAAAAACTTTGAGTAAAACTCTAACTCTATGCTAGAAAGCTTAAAAATAGGCTCAATAACTTTTTTTTTTTGTATATACGAACAAAATATAAATTCGTGTATTTATTTGTACTTGTGTAATAATTGGAGCAAAATTATTAGCATGACTCATTCGAAAAACTTTGAGTAAAACTCTAACTCTATGCTAGAAAGCTTAAAAATAGGCTCAATAACTTTTTTTTTTTGTATATACGAACAAAATATAAATTCGTGTATTTATTTGTACTTGTGTAATAATTGGAGCAAAATTATTAGCATGACTCATTCGAAAAAATTTGAGTAAAACTCTAACTCTATGCTAGAAAGCTTAAAAATAGGCTCAATAACTTTTTTTTTTTGTATATACGAACAAAATATAAATTCGTGTATTTATTTGTACTTGTGTAATAATTGGAGCAAAATTATTAGCATGACTCATTCGAAAAACTTTGAGTAAAACTCTAACTCTATGCTAGAAAGCTTAAAAATAGGCTCAATAACTTTTTTTTTTTGTATATACGAACAAAATATAAATTCGTGTATTTATTTGTACTTGTGTAATAATTGGAGCAAAATTATTAGCATGACTCATTCGAAAAACTTTGAGTAAAACTCTAACTCTATGCTAGAAAGCTTAAAAATAGGCTCAATAATTTTTTTTTTTTGTATATACGAACAAAATATAAATTCATGTATTTATTTGTACTCGTGTAATAATTGGAGCAAAATTATTAGCATGACTCATTCGAAAAACTTTGAGTAAAACTCTAACTCTGTGCTAAAAAGCTTAAAAATAGGCTCAATAACTTTGTTTTTTTTTTTGTATATACGAACAAAATATAAATTCATGTATTTATTTGTACTCGTGTAATAATTGGAGCAAAATTATTAGCATGACTCATTCGAAAAACTTTGAGTAAAACTCTAACTCTGTGCTAAAAAGCTTAAAAATAGGCTCAATAACTTTGTTTTTTTTTTTGTATATACGAACAAAATATAAATTCATGTATTTATTTGTACTCGTGTAATAATTGGAGCAAAATTATTAGCATGACTCATTCGAAAAACTTTGAGTAAAACTCTAACTCTGTGCTAAAAAGCTTAAAAATAGGCTCAATAACTTTGTTTTTTTTTTTGTATATACGAACAAAATATAAATTCATGTATTTATTTGTACTCGTGTAATAATTGGAGCAAAATTATTAGCATGACTCATTCGAAAAACTTTGAGTAAAACTCTAACTCTGTGCTAAAAAGCTTAAAAATAGGCTCAATAACTTTGTTTTTTTTTTTGTATATACGAACAAAATATAAATTCATGTATTTATTTGTACTCGTGTAATAATTGGAGCAAATTATTAGCATGACCCATTCGAAAAACTTTGAGTAAAACTTTAACTCTAAGCTAAAAAGCTTAAAAATAGCCTCAATAACTTTGTTTTTTTTTTGCATATACGAACAAAATATAAATTCATGTATTTATTTGTACTCGTGTAATAATTGGAGCAAAATTATTAGCATGACTCATTCGAAAAACTTTGAGTAAAAATTTAACTTTATGCTAAAAAGCTTAAAAATAGGCTCAATAACATTGTTTTTTTTTAAATGTAATTAAGGAACTTTCATCTTTATAATATTTATAATAATTCAAAATTTAGCCTGGTCGATATTACGCACTGACCTATATGCCCCTTTCTTCCCTGCCCTAATCAAAAATTATTTTATAACGCGTCTATTAATTGGGTGCATTTTAATACATTATGATAAACTTTGCAAAAATCTTGGTATTTTCGTCCTGTATTCTCTTTCTCTGAATTCCAATCAGATGTCATGAGGATTTAAAAATAAACTCGATTTCTGTGTTTCGGCAGCTCTCCATACATAGTGGACCCACTAAAATTCAGAGACTTTGCTGATGATGCCTCTGTCAGAGTAGTTTTTTTTTCTCCAGTATCGTGTCAGACCTCTCTCCGTTCCGTTAAGTCGGTACACGCGGTTAATTGAGTTTGCCGACTTGGAGAGAATCGTCGCGGTCCCGAGAATATGAGAGACGAGCAAAAGCATGAGAAAGAGAGCGAGAGATGATGAGAGAAAAAAGTAGAGGGGGGAAAAAACCACACACCGCGTATATATGCTGCAATTTCTCGTGTGCAAAATCCCAAGAGCTCTGCTCGTATCAGTTTATATTTTATTTCTCAAGTTTTTGCCTTTTTTCGCCATCCTTTTTTTTTCCCTTGCACTGTGCTCGAGAAAATGATCTCGAGAGAGTGCTTGTCTCTCTGCACGAACTGCTGGCTCAAGAGAGAGAGAGAGAGAGACAGAAAGAGAGAAAGAGAGAGAGAGCATGAGAGAGGGAAAGAAACTGTCGAGGGTGATAATTAAATCGATCCGTGACATTTTTATCATACCCAATCGAGTGTGTATTTTACTTTGCATGATGCCTACACGTCAATCTGCATGATAAATTGAAACTGTATTATAAATAGAGGATATAGGTTAAAAACGTGATTGAATAAATAAATACAGATGTGTATATAAATGTATATCGAACGCATTAATATATCTTGCTTTTTTTTTTTTTTTTTTAATCGCTCAAAGAAGTGATATGGAACAAAAAATAATCATTCGAATGATTGATGACTCGAAGCGGGCGTTTGAATTTGACGAAACGAAATGAAAAGAGTATACCTTCGGTGGTGGTCCAAATAAACGTATCCTCATTTAAATCTAAACTGAATTTGTAAACGAACCGGTAGGACTCATTATTAAGCTATTTCGTGAGAGAGGCATCATATGTTCAATATGAAAATGGAATTTCACGAATCAAATCTGTCTAATTAAATCATCGGACTTGCCTCACTTTGACCCCAAAATATAAACATATATACTTAAGCCCATTTTTTTTTTTTAAACCATTAAGTATATTACATCAATCATAATTGACTCATAATAGAATTACAACAAAAAATATATAATAAATCAAAATAAAAGAAAAGAAAAATATTTTAACTCATTCATTGCGGTATAAAAAAAAAAAAATTATGTAATTTATTGACCTTTTATACATCCGCTTGATAAATTCATTTGTCCACGCCAAGACGAACGCCGAGAACTAATAATATGAGATGACAAAGACGCGAGAGACTCGCGAGATGCTTTCTTTATGGACGTCAGTGACAAACAAAAAAAAAATGGTGACAGATCACGACGATGTCGAGCAAGTCATAGAACGAATTGCGTCACTCCTGCTTTCACCATTACGTGGAAAAGAGAGAATGTAAAAACAAAATGGAGGGAAGAAAGAGAGAGAGAGAGAGAGAGGGAGAGACAAATAAATGTACGAGAAAAATGAGAGACGGAGAGGCGAGATACGGAAGATCTACTCTTGGTCACACATATATCGGGTTATTCGAGAGCAAAGAGATATTCAGGCTCTCGTAGACACGGAAAGGCCTTGAGATGCTATTTCCTCTGATGGGCCGCGGCTCCTCAACCGTACAGCCACGTATATATTGGGCCCATTGCTAACCAGTGATGAACACGTGGTGGGGGAAGGGGCCTTTACTCGCCACCATCACGTGCTCACTGGGTCAAGGCTGTTCTCGAGGAGACATACAGAACTTCTCCATTCTCCGCACATTTACCGAGACAAGTCGATATTAATTTTTTTTAATCTGGAAAAATAAAAAAAATTTAACTTAATACATCAAGTATATTGGAACGATATATTCTCCATGCCTGATGACAGTTAACAAAAAAAAAGATATCACAGCACTGTGCAGAAGACAATCGCTACTAAAGGCCCTGAAACTATAATTAAACAAATTATCAATCCTCTGTAAATTATACCGAAAAAAGTTAATTTCAATAATTTTTCATTCAACCCAACAACGAAGGATTTATTGTAGGGTCAGATCCGATATATTGGAAAAGAAGATTTTTCTACCCCTATTGATCATAAGAATTAAAGATATTACCGTACCGTTTAGAAGACAATCGATATAGAAAATTCAGAAATTATTTTTTAAAAACATATCAGAGCTTAGTAACAATTTTACATAAAAATCCATGATTGATCTACATATATATATGTAAGCGAAAATACCACTGACTCGCTGACCATGAAATCTCAGGAACTATAAAGCCTATAAACTTGAAATTTGGCAAGTAGGTTCCTTATGCGACGTAAGCATTCGCTGAGAAAGAATTTTTTGAAATTCAACCCCTAAGGGGGTAAAAAGTGCGAGCAGCAGCCAGTTAAACAGAAAGTTAAATTTTTGATTTCCAAAAGTTGAAAATCTCCAGATAATATCTCAGCTTTCCCTCAAGTAGTGAATAAATCATTAATTTGTTAGCGACTTGAACTCGATTTAATAAGGTGGCAATATTTAAATCTGTTCTTATAACGGGCACGTTTGAATAAATTTAAATTATAATTTTTATTCAAATTTAATTAAAAGATTGATTAATCGACCAATTACTGATATACGAAGTCCTAATAAAATTGACCCGTGAAATCAACGTATGTAGACTTTTTGCACCACACTAACTTGCCTTTAAATAATTATTTATCGACTATACTGTGGAATCGAACATCGAGAAATGAAAAGAAAAAAAAAACTTTGCCCAGGTACAATATATCCTGGACATAAATTTATTCGAGGTGGGGCCATTGCATTGACCATCGAAGGAGCACATACTAACACACACACACACTCACACGTAATTTGCACACGGGTGGACACGCGACAATTCAATCCTCGCCTTTCGTTTTATCGCTCGTTAATTGCAATCGGAACAAACTGCCCGTACAGTAAATCCTCAAACGAGGACTCTGTTGATCATCCTGAATATACACGGAGATATACCCAAATAAAAAATGGCTTGTGCTGGTGAAAAAAGTTAAAGAAGAACATTCTGTATCTTATAATTCTACTTTTCGACAAAAAGATAATTGATATTATTTTTCGTCTGTGCGAATACCTCGGAAGAAATCGAATGAGATATAAAAAAATTGCAATTATCTTTACCATGAATTAGACTTAACTATTAAATTTTCTTTTCTTTTATGTAACTACAAAATTTTAACGATATTGACATGAAAAAAAGTGTAAGGCTGTTTGATAGCACAGGAAGAAAAAAAACGAAAAAAAGTAATTATCGCAACCCATTAAAATTATGATTGTTTAGAATTTATAAAATAAATGTAGTTCCAAGTACATTTTTTTTTTTTCAGCTTGTAGCGACGGATTGCCGATACACTTGAGTGTATCCTTATCGTCAACGATTTAAACGCACAAAGATACGAGGCATTCCACCCCAATACAACTGTAATTTTGACACTTATCATCTCAGATTTAATCGATGATTTTATATTATATAATTTTTCCAACCTGAAAAGGTATTCGATTTTTTAAATAATTTTTTTCGGTCATGAGAAATGTTGAGAGTACTTGTGACTCACAATTTCTAGATCTGACGAATACTTGAATGAGAATTTTTGTAGATTTTTCAAAATAAAAAGTGCGCCTAACGTTTTGATAAAAAGTTGCTGGACCAGTTTCCGAGAGTGTTTAAAAAATGTTCGAAAAGATTTTTGTTTAACAAAAATTAATTTAGAAAAATTATTATTTAATAATAGCTCTCGGAAAAAATGCTCTCAAAAGTACTAAATAACTTTTAGAGTTGAGCCAACAATATAACACATTATTGAGAAAATTTGACAGGGTAATAAGGGTCAGATGTGTGTTCGTGTTGAAGTGGAATGCCTCATACATATGTATGTATTGGCAAGAGGAACAGGGTGATGCGACTATAGAGAGATACACACATGCTTCCTCGTACAAGTCTTCTAACTATACTACTCGAACTATAGTGAGTGATAATCGTAGAGTAGGTCACCGGAACAGCGCCTCTAGCAATCTGCGTTCTTCGACTTCTCTACCTCTTTCTTTCTCTCTTTCTCTTCTCGCTTCGCGTACGTTGACTCGACGAGTTTCCTCCTTCAACCAACTCTCTCACACACACACAGGCACAGGTAAACGTGGGCAGAAATACGTGCGAGCAGGTGAACAAAACTTACACATAGGAGGAGAAACGAGAATATACAGCTAATGGAAAAACAATCGAAACTTTATTCACTTATATAAATATTTTTGTATTCCATATAAAATTAAAAAAAAAAGGAATAAATAATATTTTTTTTCGTTAGGAATACATCATATGCAAAGTTCATGAAAATCTAAATAAATCAATATAAAAATAATACAATAATACATACAAATTTATAAATTATATATATTTTTTTTTATCACTTGGCGTCTCGACGCTCTTTATTATTATGGTCCAACATAGGAGGAGAAACGAGAATATATAGGTACCCTAATGGAAAAACAATCGTAACTTTACTCACTTATATAAATATTTTTTTATTCCATATAAAATTTTAAAAAAAGGAATAAATAATATTTTTTTTCGTTAAGAATACATCATATACAAAGTTCATGAAAATCTAAATAAATCAATATAAAAATAATACATACAAATTTATAAATTATATGTATATTTTTTTATCACTCGGCGTCTCGAGGCTCTTTATTATTATGGTCCAACATAGGAGGAGAAACGAAAATATACAGGGTAGCTGTATATTCTATACAGAAAAACAATCTAAGCTTTGCTCACTTATATAAAAATTTTTTTTTCTATATAAACTAAAAAAAAAGAATAAATGATAATTTTTTTCGTTAAAAATAAATCATATGCAAAGTTCATGAAAATCTAAATAAATCAATATAAAAATAATACAATAATACATACAAATTTATAAATTATATATATATTTTTTTATCACTTGGCGTCTCGAGGCTCTTTATTTTTATGGTCCAAGCATTCAATGACAAAAATTCATCCAAGCTCGGCAAGATGGCCAAAATTTTAATCACATAATAAACCCAGAAACCGATGCAAAAAACGGGACGATAACCCGCTCGTTTACGACAAGTCTATACCACTGAAACTTATCTTAGTCAGTAAGCGATGAAGCGTTTATGATTTCGTTAACCACGAGGCTCTCACTGATCTCACTTGCTTATCTTCTTGCTCCTGCACTTTATAGTTCATAATATCTGGTTTTTCATACCGTTTGGTGTTGAGGTATAGCCGCAGGTGCTAGACAGTTGTTTACAAGAGAGATAAATATATAGTTTAAATAATTTATATATATATATATGTATATATATATATATATATATATATATATATATATATATATATATATAGAGTGCGCTTTAACGCGTTCGCCTACAGCATACATATAACGAGATTCGCGAGACGAGCCCGGCAATAAGGAGAGCGTAGTAGATAGCGCCTCGCATGGTCAGACAGTAGCCAGACAGTGAGGGTATAATGAACGTCCTCTCTAGTACACTGCTAATGCTTTAACGAGAGAAAGAGAAGATGATAGAATAATCTTGATAAATAACGCTCGATAATCGACATGCTGACTTTTCATGATCATATTTCACACACCTCAGTACCTTAATTATTACAGCTGAGTACCTTAATTATTATCTAAAGTACGAATCCATGGTAAAATTAATTTGTAGCTACGAGGAATTTATGCATTGAGGGCATTGAAAAATCCTTCATATAATGGCGAGATCTCATTTTTTTTTTTTTACAAACTTTTATTTAACGTCGCATTTACAGCTCAGTCCTTAACCAATGAGGCTTTTAAAAAATATAATTTTGGTTTAATTTGGTTTAATTTGGTTTAATCGACATATATATATTTACCAAATTTGTACTGATCCATATTGCGTGTCTAAAATCTTAAGGGCGTATACGGTGTGTATAAGGATATAATATACGCCCTTATGTTCTCAGATACGCGATATAATTTATGGGAGGTTGATTGTGACTTCCGTGAGTTTCGCGTGACGGACATAAATTTATTATTCTTCGCGTATATTAATTGCGAATAAATTTTTTTCTTCTGTTAATTCTTCTTTTTTTTCAATGTTTGTACATATATATATATATATATATATAGTACATGTAGTAAACTCTGCTAGGCGTTCTACACCGTGATAAAGTGCAACGAACTCTGCGACGCACTATCCAGTCTTGTAGTTGTCGTCGTTGCACTTGCTTGGTAAAAAAAAAAAAAAATGTTACAAATAAGGCACACACGATATGTATAGCGATCGGGAGTGAAGACAGCTATAAAAGTGTGGAGAGCACATGGGCGCGACTTTGATGGCATTCGAGAGAAGTTGAACGACATATATATTCGAAGCACGTGTGTATTATCACGCACATAAAATATACTGTGCGAGTATGTGAAAAGTCGAGTATGTCAACTGGATACGATTGCGCAGATGCAGTGGGACATGAGATCAAAAATATATATAATTGGTTCGATTGACCAATTTTTTGGTGGTCAATTTTTTTATTAAATTTAAATCAATCATTCATTATGTTCCAGATTGCGGGATATTCTTTGCAAATAATTACTCCCACGATAAAATTTATGTTGAAAAAAATAGTATAGACGTGGATGTATATTTTTTATGGCAAAATTCATCCCCCTTATGCGTGAGGGTTTTGAGTTGAGGTAGAAAGATGAAATTTTAATGGAATTTCTTTTGAATTATTTGTAGTCGATTCGGGGAGGGAGGCAGAAAAAAATTCGTTCGTACCCTAAATATCGACCACCCTAGTATATATATATATGTCGAGTGAGGGAATAAAATACTGTAATGAAGGATAGAAAAAGATCGCATCTCCTTATACGATCCTATATAGCTTTCCCGAGCGAGAAAAACCGAGTATCACGAGCAAAAGATTCTCAAGAGTCCACGGGCTATTTTATTCCGACGTGATATCTGCGAATGTTGTGATGCCCACAATATGGCGACCTAGTTCACGGTCCTCGCGAGAGATGGCTCCTGCGTATCAGCCTCACGTTCGCCAAATTAATCGAATTGCCTTCTGGTACGAATATCACTCCTGGGACACCATAGAAAATCATCCCAATTGTTATCATACGTACAACTGATAACTGATGAGGTTTTATAATGAAAAAATTTTTACGTATAAATTTTAAGATGATATAAAAGCTCTCATAATTCTTTGATTAATTAAAAAGCTCTAGCATGGAAGGATAATTAAAATTCTTGCAAATTTTTTCAAATAGTTTTTTTCTTGTAAATATGGAGAATTTTTATTAAAGTGTGCATCAACACAGGCGATACACGATGAAAAATCATTCTAATTATTATCATACGAATAATTGATGATCTTTGATAATCAAAAAAATTATAACATATAAACTTTAAGGTGATATTAAAGCTCTCATGACTCTCTGATGATTTTGGCCAATATGGAGCCATAATTAAAATTCTTCCAAATTTTTTTATTGATTTTCGAACTTATTGGTAGTTTTTTAATAATTTTTACAATTTTTTTTCTTTCGTTAATACAGAAAAGAATTTAAGATGTGCACAGGTCTGCATCAACACAGGCGATACATGATGAAAAATCATTGTAATTATTATCATACGAATAATTGATGAGCTTTGATAACCAAAAAAATTATAACATATAAACTTTAAGGTGATATTAAAGCTCTCATGACTCTCTGATGATTTTAAAGACTCTGGCCAATATGGATCGATAATTAAAATTCTTCCAAATTTTTCGAACTTATTGGTAGTTTTTTAGTAATTTTTACAATTTTTTTTCTTTCGTTAATACAGAAAAGAATTTAAGGCGTGCACAGGTGTGCATCAACACAGGCGATACACGATGAAAAATCATTGTAATTATTATCATACGAATAATTGATGAGCTTTGATAATCAAAAAAATTATAACATATAAACTTTAAGGTGATATTAAAGCTCTCATGACTCTCTGATGATTTTAAAGACTCTGGCCAATATGGATCGATAATTAAAATTCTTCCAAATTTTTTTATTGATTTTCGAACTTATTGGTCGTTTTTTAGTCATTTTTACATTTTTTTTTCTTTCGTTAATACAGAAAAGAATTTAAGGCGTGCACAGGTGTGCATCAACACAGACGATACATGATGTGCCGTGGCTGACACCCACCTCAAGACGGCTAGATTAAGGCAACGGGGTCATGTGTATGCCACCCGGTAGCAAAAGGAGTGCTCACAAACTCGAGAGAAAACTCATCGAACAACTGTATATATTATGCACGTATTACACGTATATTATTATCACTATGCATGTAAATGTATGTTGGTTCGGTTAAAAAAAGAAAAAGAACCCAATTGCAGTCATCGTCGACAGTGCATACATTCAGTAATCATATATATATATATACATATATACATATATACATATATATATATATATATATATATATATATATATACATATATATATACACATATATATATATATATATATATATATATATATATATATATATATACATATATATATATATATATATATATATATATATATATATATATATATATATATATATATATATATATATATACATATATATATAACACACACGCTGATCCATGAAAAGCGATATATGCCATCTAAGTCTTATACACATGCATCGTAATACACATCTTGGTAAAAGTGCCCTCGTACACTCGCACAAATTATCGATTATAATTTCGTACCGGTTTTACGTGCTCTCTCTCACTTTGGCTCCAAAGAGCAACTACTCATCATGTACAAATTAGTGTAAAATAAGCCAACTCGGTTTTCTGGCTCATTTTTGCTCAATCATTATCATTATAATAATGGAAACGTGTGGGAAAACGAAAAAAAAAACATTCTACCTGAATAAATTAAATTTCTTCGTTCTAGTTGGTCGAAAAGATTTTTTTATTTTTTTTCCAACACTTTTAGAGTGAGAAGAAAAAAATTAATTAATTTTATTAAATTTAAATTAATCAATGCGAAGATTGAGTCGCCGTACAAAATCATCAAGATACACTCAACCGTGTAGTGTGTAAACAGAGATCATAAACGATAATTCACATCGAGTATCTCACATACCCACTTGAAATGACAACGTGGAGTCGCTGGCAGCATTCGAGGAATCCGGTTTTTTCGTACCCAGCGATGAGCGGGTGTATATATATATCGTTTTTTTGGCAACGGGCACGTCTTTGTGCCACATACCATAGGGTGTCATCTATTTTTGTCACTGTACAGTCAACGAACATTTTGGCAAGGCTTTTATCGTCAGTCGGTATATCCATTATAGGCCCATATATTGTGCTCATTGGAGAGAATTCTCCTTCGCTAGAGAAATTTACATATATAGAGGCGAAACGAAAAGCCTCACGGATCTAGTGGAAATGGATAATCTTATGTCGCTATGCCAGACCACTTTCTCCTAACGACCCAATTTTTTTTTTTCTCCTGTCTACTTTTCAGGTAAATTAAAACGCAACACAATCTCTTTCAATATGACAAACTAAAATTACAATCAATAAATTATTGATTATTAAACATGTAATTTGTAATTAATTATTGATTAAATCATTTTGAGTGTTTTTTTGTCCGAGTTTAATAGAACAAAAAGTCAGGAAAACCAAAAGACGAAGAGAAAAATCATAAATTTTCCATATTTTTCCATATAGAGATACCGCAATCATTTTTCAAAAATTTATTTTCAACTTTCTTAAGCCTCGTATACTTATTGGAAAAATTATCAAATTTTTGACACGATCAGGATTTGTTATTCAAGTTAATTTGTTATTCAGGATTTATTCAAAACCTTGACTGAAATTTTGAAAAAAATTGTTTTCCACTTATATCACCTTAAAATTATTTTTTTACCGTCGGTAAGGTAGGAAACGCCTTCTCAAACTGCACAAATAATAAAAAAAAACATGCTCAACAAATAAATTTATTGGAAATACGAAAAATTATACGATAAATGTCAAATCTCAAGGTCCACCTGAAAAAAATCAGTGTCTGTGTCAATGTATCAATTTCATACCATCGATACGTGCTCGACAGTCATCTACACAGAAATCTCTTGAAAAATGAATGTCACACATACACACTTGAGAGCCGAGGACGTATATCCATCGATGCATGGGTTAGCGTCGAGGGGAGCTCGACGTTCACTCTGTAGAAATTCGAGAGCTCAATAAAAATTAGAATAATAAATCCTAAGGATTATTTCCACAAACGATATGAATAATTCGGCGTGCGTTTTTATTTAATTTTAATTAATTTTTATATATGTAGATCATATTTAATATATTTTTCATAATATATTAAACATACTCGAATTATAATAAAAAAATTTGACAATTTTATATTTTATATTATTATTTAATATTATTTCCATATTTCGTCTATAAATTATTTTTATAGGATTTTTTATGGTATGGCACGTTGTGACTTGGTGCAGTCAAAGATCGAGAATCTCGTAAAAACGGCGCGCGTCTCTCGCTTCAATATATATATATATATATTCATACGCTACGACACCGCAGCACGAACCGTCTGTCTGGTATTCACTGCAACTACTTTGGGACAGTCGCGCGTCGGCAGCCGTTCATATCCACATATATTCGCGTTATCGTACATGTAAAAATATTTACCCACGTGTATGACAATCCAATATTATATATATATATATATATACATTTATAATATATAAAATGTACAAAATTATCACGGACGTAATAATTCGTTGTCGATGCTTCTCTGGCCGCTGAATAAAATCACGTTCAGTAGTTACGGCTGTGCCTGCGCAGCCACGAACGAAAATCGGTTCACGCGTGCGACGTTCGGCGTCTCCCTCGTTTCTCTCCTCTCTCTCTCTCTCCCTTCCTCTTTCTTTTTCTCTGATACATAGATATATATATATATATATATATATATATATATATATATATATATATATATATATGGACAATGTAAAAATACCAAAAGAGCGTGCCTTAAGTCCTAAATTAAATTACAATCCACGCGAAAGGACGAACGTTGAGCTTCAATTTATCCAGAAAAGTGTGTGTATGTGCGTATAAAACAGAGAGAGAGAGAGAGAGAGAGGGAAAAATCCTAGTGTGTAAAATAATGCTATCGAATAGAAATACTCTATTTGCGATTCCAATATTATATACATATATATATATATATATGAAATATATAAAATATACAACATTATCACGGACGTAATAATTCGTTGTCGGTGCTTCCTCTGGCCGCTGAATAAAATCGCGTTCAGTAGTTACGGCAGTGCCTGCGCAGCCACGAACGAAAAACGGTTCGCGCGTGCGACGTTCGGCGTCCCCCTCGTTTCTCTCCTCTCTCTCTCTCTCTCTCCCTTCCTCTTTCTTTTTCTCTGCTCCATATATATATATATATATATATATGGACAATGTGAAGATACCAAAAGAGCGTGCCTTAAGTCCTAAGGTAAATTACAATCCACCCGAAAGGACGAACGTTGAGCTTCATTTTATCCAGAAAAGTGTGTGTATGTGCGTATAAAACAGAGAGAGAGAGAGAGAGAGAGAGAGGGAAAAATCCTAGCGTGTAAAATAATGCTATGAAATAGAATTACTCTATTTGCGATCCCGTCAACCGTCAGCTGGTGTTGCAGCTGCTGTATCGGCAGCAGAGCCGCAGCATCGACGATGACTGCGTGTCGTATCACTCAACGTCTCAAACACGCTTGTGATTCAACTTCCGCTCTTATTAAGGATAAATTCGTAAAGCAAAATCGAACAAATGCACGTTTACTGGGTACAACAGAAGCGCCACATTATGCTCGTCATGGCTCTAACGTTCACGTCAATGGACGTAAAATATCGCGCGATAGGATGCGCGAAAATTACGCCAGGATGATGGATAAATGCAAATGTGAGTTTTAATTTTTTTTTAATATAAAAACATGTGCGTTATTTATTTTTATAATTAATTAATTATACATCGATATCAGAAGAATAAACGTGTAATTCCTTTGAATCTTTGAAGGCTCACAATGGTCGGTCAATTCGCTGAGTAATTTTTCAAAATATATTCTGTACTTAATTTCATACGAAAAAATTAATTCTATGATAATTTTTACGTAGATGTTTTATTGTGGATAATTATTATGTTGATATTTTAATTCAAGATTATTGCAAATATTGTTTTTCTATTCAGGCTGTTGGCTTTAGTCTCACATTGGAATTCGAAAATTTCGCGAATTAAAAGTTATGCGCAAATATCTCGTGTGTTTCCCTTCCAGCTTTGCTTCTCCGATATTTAATATTAATCTTCTCATTCAATATTAAATTTTTTGCACACGTTTACAAACCATCACCTTTAACTTGTGGTTATCCATGCACAGTTTGCTCTTGAAAGCCTATAGCCTCGAACTATAGTCATTCACATGTACGTATATAGATATATGCTCTCATATATTATATTTTAAGCGCGTGCGTTTTACTATCGAGCACTCTTGCGCATGATCCAATCAACGAACCTTCCTCGTCAGATTTTCATTCTTGTCTGAGCTCTTCCATTGCTCGACAAACTTGCTGGGCTTGGTGGGGATGCAATAACGCTGCCGCGGGAAAATTTGAAAATCACAAAAAAACCGAAATATTTCATGAGACAGAAACGCAATTTTGGCAAATTTCGGTTATGATTTTTTTTTTTTTTCCATCTGAATGACTCGTGAAACGATAATTCGTTGATAGAATCGAGATTCTTGTATATTTATTTATACGAAGGATTATCCCAGCTGAAGAAACACTTGTATGTTTTTTGATCGATAAATCAATTATTTCTTTCTATTTCTTATTGAAGTGAATAAGGATGATCCTCCAGAGGAAAATTTTAATGTTTTAGTTAAAATATGAATTTTGTTCAAAATTCTCAAACGAGTGCAAAGTTTAATGTCAATCTAAAGAGTTAATTTCTTGAAAAACTTTTTCTCGAGCATTTGGACAGCTGCAAGAAAATTTGTTTACTTTAAAAATTAGCCAGATTTATGATACCCATTGGATGGCTTGGTTCTCCCTGATTTTAAAATCAAATTATGCGGAAAATTCATTCGATGTGCTCCAAAAATTAATAAAAAAAAAAGTACTCGAGATGATTCGTTTTTGAACAGATGCAAAATTTTTTCCAAGCCTGGTAATATAGCTCGTGTCATCATTGGAGAAAAAAAATCAATCAACTCTTTTTACGTCCACGTACCTTGGCAATGTTTGAAAAAACATTATTGCTAATCATTGATTCCTTTCTCAATAATATACAACAATATTTCGCGTCGAAATATCCCGAAAGAAACACACGAGAAAAAAAAAAATCGACAACAAAATAAAACTCTTATGTCCAATTATGTATAGTAACTATTGCTAAAAATCATTCAGATCAGTTCAATAACTCATTACTATGAAACTATAAATAGCAGGAAAATAACATGACAAACTGCATAAAGAAGGTATATAGAGAATAAGGTCAACGACCGAATAATAATTGCCTCGATCAAGCTCAATTATAGTCACTATTTGAATGAAAAGCTTCAAATATTAAATCGTGAAATTTCGAAAGTCACTTTGCCACATTGGTAAATATGAAACGGTAAAAAAACGTTACAGTGTTTAATAAAAAAAAAAGTGTCCCATCTCTCGTGGTATTACAGCATAATAATACATTTATACTCACGTACACTTTATGGATTTGTCTACTCGAATTGATTCTGTATATGGGGCATTCCAGATCAGATGGACAGGCCAAATCGAGAGAGAGCTTTGAGATTCTCACATTTGTTTCCAATTTTTTATACACTTGTTATAACCCTAAGACGCATACAATTTTTTTGTCGCCGGCTCCTATTTGATAATGATTTTGTAAAAGAAAAAAAAAAAATTATACGGAAAAACAATGTTCGGTGGAAAAATCTGTGTAAAATCGTTATCGAATAAAAAAATTGTATGTCTCGCAGGAGCGTATAAAAAAATTGAATAGTAAAATCTGAAAGGGTGACAATTGATTTGGCGTGGAATGGCTCATGTACGTCATTCTATATAATACAATATATCGCTGCTCTCGAGGTCGATACACAATTGAGTCTTATTGAGCTAGAAATTAATTGTGACCCTGACGTGAGGGGGTCACGGGCTCTATCCAAACAATATATCTATATACGTCTCTACATAATGTCCAGTTTCTACTTCGTTACCTCCCCCTGTCCACCACATCTAGCTTGCTATTAATCAAGTACCGTTAAAATATATTATAGTCTCGTGACAAAGATACTCGATCTTTTACCAATTTATTATAGTGAATGTACGAGCCTATTTCGAGCTATTAATCTAATGAATTAATTTATTTCGGGGATCCACACAAAGTGGCTTATGATAAAGTATTGCATATATGTTTATATTTCGTCCGTAATTTTATCAGAGTGATCGTACATACTATACGTATAACTGTGCGTGAATAAAAAAAAAGGAGGCAAATGAAATGCTGAGATGTTGGAAACGATTAAATAACTATGCTGCACGTATCGAGATCGAGGGATCGGAAGTCACGTTTCATCGATCGCTCGTACGAAGCGATCTTCAGAACATATATACATATGTATATATATATATATATATATATATATATATATATATATATATATATATAGATTTCTACATATATATATAATTATATATATATATATAGGTACTGTATGTAGTACGTTTAATACAAGTGCGGAATAGCCGGTAGTTCCGTATACTTGTAGCTTATTTACAGAGCAGGTGAGAGACACATATACAGGAGAAAGAGAAAAATCTAGAACGGTGAAAATCTCTTCGTACCATTCCGGCTCCCTGGTGGTACGAGAGGCAAAACTAGTACGTTCCTCTATTTCTTTGATAAGAGCTGATCATGCACGATAGATAAACTCAATTTATATATTACATAGGATAGGGATAATTCGGAATAACCGAGCTTCTCGAATGGACCTTAAGGTGGAGCAGTGCAAGCAAATAATATTAACCATTTTATTTACTGTATCTTGTTTATTTTTTAATTATATGTCGGAAAATCTTGCTGTTACAAACTCTAATATTAATGACGATCACTTTTTCCCAAAAAGGCAAAACTATACGATTCGGAGCAGAACTTAAGTTTTTAGTGTAAAAGTGAAAATATATTTTTCATACGAAAGAAATAAATGATCCGGAAATACTTTAGTCGTGGATTGTAAAACGTCGCTTGGCATCCCGAGATGTCTCTTGGATAATAATAGAGACCCTCTTGAAAAGTCTCGTCTCTATTTTTATACCTAAAACTATAATTATATAATATACACGTTTATTTATTTTAGACAGTACTTTGGCACTCGATTTAATGCCAAGGACGTATCAATCTGTACTTGTACTGTCGTAGATTTAGAAAGAAAAATAAAAAAATAAAAAATCATTGACCGTCCATTTTTTTAATGCACGAAAAAAATAAAAGAAATAATGACGTAGGCCCGCATTGCCTGTTTCGGTTACTCATCCAAAGCGAAAGTTGTGGGTGACACAATGGAGCGAAAAAAATAAAATATTTTCAATTGTTGGTTTTGTCATGGTACCGTTCATTTTTTTTTTTTTTTTTTCTTGCTCTTGCCAGTTCTTCACACTTTCTCACATCCGGCTCCCATAATAACGAGAGCGTGCGTAATAAATATTAAATTTTCATTCGTTCCCATTGACTCATATAGAGAAAGTTTCGATGTTGCACGATGAATACTAATTTTCACTTGTTCGGTCGTAATGAGAGCATTTTTTTTTTCTTTTTTTTTATCGAGCATTGAAAATTCGGTCGATCAAATTATTGTTGTTGTTATTTTTTTAAATTTTTTTTTCGTACGCAGCGAAGAAATTGCCACAGGATGTTGATCCAAAGGGTGTATTCGCCTGCAATGAACTCGATCTCAAGGAAGTTCAGGTCTATGGTTTCGATTACGACTACACATTGGCATGTTACAAACCCTCGCTGGATTATCTTCTTTATAATCTTGGCCGTGACATGCTTATAAAAAAATACAAGGTAAGGGATATTAATAATTTAGATATGAACAAAGAGTTGAATTTTAAGTCTATTTAACATGAAATTAAAATAAATACTGTCTGGTAAATTTTTAATTTCTGAAAATTTTAATGATAAAGTAACTTTGAAATTTTACTAGACCGTTAGTGCCACTTTACACTGCCATTTGTAAATTTGACACAATTGCTGGGAAGAAAATTATTTGCAAATCGTCAAGTTTCGTACTGCTCTATAAATTATTTAAACGAGAGATTTTTTTTTTCTTTTCCAAATTTCTTTTGTCGAAGATCGAAAATAAAATTTCGTGTCTTAAAGAATCGATCGTGAGTGATTTTTGATCGGTGCAAAAAATTGCAATTATGATGAAAAGTTTCAAACATGAATACTAAAAGAAAGAAAAAAATGTCTGGCATTCCAGTATCCAGAGAGAATAGGAAATCTTGAATACAGAGAAGACTTTGCCGTTCGTGGTCTTCACTATGACATTGAGAAGGGTCTTCTCCTAAAGCTCGACAGCTTTCTACAGATTCAACTTGGGGCTGTCTATCGAGGTCTTCATCCTGTACCTGACGAGGAAGTTCTCAGGATCTACAGGAATCGCATAATACCGATCGCGTATGTCGAGGCACACAACAGACACTCGCACGTGAGTTTTTACTCTCAAAAAACTTGATTCGTGCATTATCTCATTGTCACTTTGCATTATTATTATTATTATTTATTGTCAGATTTAAGAATTATTCCAAATAAAAAAAATATCTCGTATCTCTGTGACCATTTGAAATGTACAAAAAAGTATTAAGTATTTGTAAAAAAAAATTTCAAATTCTCTTGCGCAATTTCTACTTGTTACACTTGAACTATTATTAAAAAAAAGTAAATTAATAATGTATGTAATTTTATTTTTTGCCCATATATCATGACATGAATTTTTGATAAAGTGACAAAATTTAATAGATTTTGCTCGTTGAATTTTTGGGAACGATATAACTGGCGAACTCACTTTTAACCAATCACTAAAATTGAAAATAAATATATTTAATTCTCTGTCTCTGCACGATTTTTATCCATGTTTTTTTTTCTCTTTGTCAATCCTACCCCCACCCCGATGCACACAAACGGATTAATTATTGCAGAAGGTGAGTAATGATTTTGCACGACAATTGCATGATGGAATCGTTAAAAAAAAATCGTACATTTATCAATTGAGAATAAAACTTTTTTAAATATCATTTCAAGGATTCACCACATCGCACGAAGATGATACAGCTCGCTGATTTATTCTCCGTACCAGAAATGGGACTTCTTTGTAACGTTACCGAGTACTTTTTGCGCAATCACATCGACTATCATCCAGAGATACTTTTTAGGGACGTTAAGGTTCGATCGATTATAATCATACGATATCAATTAAAAAATTTAATTAATAATTATACATTTTTGAATTATTGAAAATTTGCAGAATTCCGTTCAAAGTTGCCATCCGATAATGCATCAAATGGTGGTGAACAACGTGGCCGAATATCTTGAGCAGAACAAAGATATAACGAAATTTTTGGATCGCCTAAAGTCGATCGACAAAAAATTGTTCCTCGTGACAAATAGTCCATTTCATTTTGTGTGAGTTTCATTCTTATTTTATTATTTATTAATTTATCAGTTTATTAGTTCATTATTAAGTTATTAATTTATTTATTTATTAACTCTTTGGATCGTATAGGGACAAAGGAATGAAATTTCTCGTTGGCGAAAATTGGAAGGATTTCTTCGATGTTGTAGTCGTGCAGGCAAGAAAACCGAGATTCTTTACTGATGAAACAAGACCACTGAGGATCTACGACGAAAGCACGCAAACCCAACTCTGGGATCGCGTCACGAAACTGGAAAAAGGCGTTATTTATCAAGAGGTAATGTTTATCTTATTAATAATAACATTATCCCATATTAATGTTCAATTAGATAAAAATAAATGAATCAATTAATTTATTTATTATTTTTCAGGGAACAGTTAAGCAACTTCAGGACATGACAGGCTGGCGAGGCCATCAAGTTCTATACTTTGGTGATCATCCTTACAGCGATTTGGCAGATGTAACGTTGCAACATGGCTGGAGAACTGGAGCAATTATAAAGGAACTCACGGTGAGCATAAAATATTTATTCCATAAATGGATAAATTTTTTCTAATAATAATAAGTATTATTTTATTTATTATCAATAAATATTTTGTTCCGCAAAATTTCATTTTTAATTTCACTGAATAAATATATTGAAAGAAGGGTAATTTTTTTTAAATGTATCATTTTAATTTTTGCCGATATTTCTTGCCAATTGTCGTAATTTTTTTAATTAATTTAATTAGACTTAATTTTTTTTTTTCATTTTGTAAATTGCAGCACGAGATTCAAACTTTGAACGATCAGAGGTTCAAAGAGAATGCTAATTGGCTCCAAATGTTAACGACACTTATCGAGGAACATCAGGATTATGAGGGCATTGAGGTGCAGTCACAGCTCGAGGAATGGATGAACGAACGTGACGAGTTACGTAACGAAATCAAGCGTGTATTTAATCAACAATTTGGCTCGGTATTTCGAACTTATCACAATCCTACGTATTTCTCAAGACGTTTATTTCGCTTTGCCGATATATATATGAGCTCGATTACAAATTTACTCGGTTATTCGACAACTCACACGTTTTATCCAAGACGAGGAGTAATGCCACACGAGTACATTAGCTATTTTATGTAAAAAAAAAAAAACAAAAATTAAAAACATTTTTTCGAATCTTAGAATTTCAAAAAAAAAAAAAAAATTGCGTGCCCCGAAAAAATCATTTATCGATCCTTTTTGAATAATTTCCCTGCGACTCCGTCCGTAATTGATATTTTTTCGGCTTATAAGTAATAAAATCGAGAGAATATACTCGAGGCAAAAAATATCTTAGCTGATAAATAATACATTTGTCAATTATTCAATAAGTTACGGGCTTTAGAAACGTGCATGATAACGTGAATAACAGCAAACACCGATAATGAAAAAAAATAATAATAATGAAAAAATGCGCAGGCCAAAAAGAGTGCCAATTTTCGTTTTCCACGTTTAATTTAATTTGCTAATTTACCCAAAGAGATTTTTCAATAAACGTAGGAAAAATATTTTTTTTCTATCCAAAGATCATAGTATTGAAATTCAAACAGGATTTAAGGAGTTTGAAGGCTCGAATTCGTTATGAATAAATGTGAGATATGTGGAGAAAAAGAAAAATCATCGCCAGAAAGTATTCATATCAAATAATTTATTTCATATGTCTGAACGAACGTGACGTTGAGAATGGCTGATGTGATAAATCCTGTTACGAATAGTCTCCGAGTACAAATATTTCTGAAATTGTCGACGATAAATATGATTACATAAAATAGGGAAAAAAAAAAGAAACAAAAAAAAATGAGAAATGTATTAGAAAAATCTTCACACGATGGACGAATGAAGATTTGAAAAATCGTGATAATCATGAATATACTTCGTTTATGAAAATTCAGTTATTGTGCTTGGATATGTGTAAATAAAATAAAATGCTCGATCCGAGTCCCGAATGTTAGACGGTAGATAGGAATGACATTAGTGTAAACCTTAAGTGCCATCGTAGAAGGACTCAAAAAAATCGGTATTTTGTTTTCTAGAAAAAAACGAGAAAAATTAAGTGTTCATTAAGCTTCAGCCTCGATAGAGCAGGCGATATTTTTCCTCTTCCAGGGCTCTTTTGAAGACACGAGCCGAATATAGACAATTAAAATAATGAACTGTATAAAATATTGCCAAAAATGTCGAATAAATATTACATTTATTTTAAATTTAATCCATTATTTAACCTCGAATTAACTGAATTCCTTAAAATTAAACGTTCGTGATCAACTTCAGATGGTCCAAATAAGGAGAAATTATTGTGGCAACGTGATACAAATAAATTGTCAAATCGGAGATGGAATCCGAGAAAAAGGTATTTTTATAAATGGAGCTAAGAAGGATCTAAACATTTTTTTTTGCCCATTGAGCATTCACTGATGAAATAATAATTGTTTCGTATGGTATTTTGGTCAGGGATTTTTGGACGATGCTGACAAGACGTCTGAAATCCCCGATGAAAAAATGTCAAAGACGAAAATATCAGAAGGTGAATCGACGACGAGATCCACTAGCACCAAGATGGACCATTCATCGACTTCTATGATGTTCCAACCGAAAAAATCTCGTGGAAGGCCTACAGATGCTGCCAGAGTTGTTTTTGAGGAGCCTTTGATATCGCAAGATGATGAAAAACGTGAGTCATTTTGACATTTATATGACAATGATGAATGGAGACAATAAATTTAAATGGAAATCGTTGACAGATTCAACGGACCTTTCCATCAATGAGGAAACGACAAATCGAACAAGAATAAGCCCTCATAGAAGCATCGAATTAATATCGACGATAGAAGTCGAGGAACAGAATTTGGCAAGTTAAATTTCGATATTTTATATCAGCCTGAGAGTTTTATAATAATATTATAAATTAAATGTTTTATGCTCGAAAGAATAAATATGTGATTTTGAGAAGAATTACACGCTTTTAAGGACATTGATAGCCATGATGCTCTGAAGGCAATTGAAACGAGGACGAAAAAGCATTTGGCGTCACAGGCGGAACTCGCGCGTCCACCTAGTGGACCTTTGGAGGGCGATGAACTCGATAGTCAAACAGAAAGAGAAAGTAGCAGTAAGAGATACAGCCCCACAATTCTCAGTCATACCATCGATGAAATGCTCACCCAGTATCCTCAATTTTCTCAACGTAAAGTATGATAAAAAAAAAATAATACAATGACGAATGTAGTAGATATACCAAAGTGACGCTAATATTTCCACTTTTGTATGTTCATTTCATTTTTTAAATAAATAAATAAATAAATAAATAAATAAATAAATAAATAAATAAATAAATAAATAAATAAATAAATAAATAAATAAATAAATAAATAAATAAATAAATAAATAAATAAATAAATAAATAAATAAATAAATAAATAAATAAATAAATAAATAAATAAATAAATAAATAAATAAATAAATAAATAAATAAATAAATAAATAAATAAATAAATAAATAAATAAATAAATAAATAAATAAATAAATAAATAAATAAATAAATAAATAAATAAATAAATAAATAAATAAATAAATAAGTAAATAAATAAATAAATAAATAAATAAATAAATAAATAAATAAATAAAAATGAAATGAATGAATGAATAAAAAGATTAACTCTGTTATTGAAGAAGCATTAAATTATTCAGTCTCATCATCACGATGAAGGGGATTTAATTTTTCCAACGAGAACCAATGCATCAGCAGTCACTTCCGGTACTCGGATGCGTATTTCTGAGAACGTAGGCGTTCGCAGCATGGTTTTAGAAGTTCCCTCAACCGATTGTCTTCCCGACCTTGAAGCTACAGCGTTTTCGGTAATTCTCGAAGAATCATTGGATCTTTTGAATATTTTGGAGCACGTTATACCGGCACGATTTGACGAACGATGGGACGAGAGTTACAAGACAATTGACGAAAAATATGGAACACCGGAAGAGCCAAAAATCATGTTCAGAGAAGACATGGGATTGTTACCTCTCGTACCAAACATTTCTGAGAAAATTCAACGTGATCGGTTTGTCCTATTTTTTATATTCAAACAATTTAAACTCAAGGTAAAGATCAAAAATATTTCACGTACAATTTTGTATACGAATTTTTGTTCCATTGCCACTAATGACTAATGCCATAAAAATATAGAAAAAAAATCAAATTTATCAAACAATCGAAGAATATTGTCGTTTAACAAAAATAAGATGAAAAATTTATCGATAAAACTATTAATACAAAATTATTTTTGAGCAAATTATTTATCATCACTTATTTTTTCTTATACAAACCATTTTTCAAATTAGTTATATTTCATTTTTCAATATTGAAAAATTCTGCATGTACAATGTGAAAAGAAAAAAAAAATCTTATGCCAGAGTCGATCTGTTCCAGGAGGAAATTAATTTTTTTTTTTAGATATTCTTCACTATATATATATATATATAACTGATCAATAAATGACCTTGAGTCTGGGAGGAAATATTTTAAAATTCATTGCTTTTTCCGATTTTTTTTTTTTTTTCAATCATCGTTTATGCATCTTTACGTTAATTTGGTGAAAAAAATTGTTCTTTTCTCTCGTTTCAAGGACTTATGTGTACCACGTCCTGAAGGGTACAGCCCGAGATATTCAGTGTCTCCGAAGATACGATCGATTGGAAACGGAGGTTGACGATATCGTAAGAATTCTTGAGGGTGAACACAATCTCGAGGTGAATCACGAGATATGGATGGGTCAGGTGAATCAACTGCAAGAACTCATCGATTCCGATAGAATTCAGAATGAGGAATATGCAAAAAAAATGCTCTTTTCGGCCCAAAAAATGAACGCCGAGGTTGACAATTCAATATTTTCAAATAGCTCGAAATTGGGTAAAAATTGGCTGTTTAAATTTTCAATTATTGCAAATAAAAATCAATTGTATGGAAAAATTCAATTATTGCTAAAAATTAATATTTTATTTATAAAATTATATAAATTGCAATGATTTTGCTTCAAAAGCACTAAAAAAAAATCAATTTATTTTCTCTTGCATAAGTATTATGAAATAATTATTCAAGGATATGTCCAGCAATGGGAAGAGGCTCGACTCGAGCAGCAAAAATTACGTCTTGAAATTAAAGAACAGGAAATAAATGATGCTCTTGAAGATTGCACGACGATGGAAACAGCCGATCAAATTATTTCAACTGAGGTCAGAACTTTTTTACAAGAAAACACAAAAGACCTCGAGGAAGATGTCGTAGCTTGGACGAGTCGTTACAATGAGGAGATTGAACGTCTTCAGCAAGAAACAAATAACATGAAGGTTAATTTTTTTTTATTTCGTAAAATTCATTCTCTCATTTATTCCCATTCGTCAGGAGCGATTTTTTTTTTACTACTTTTTCCTTATTAATCAGGAAAAAATTGAGCTGCAAAAATTGGATATGCAGAATCTTCAGGATTTACGAGAGGAGAGGCAAATTTTTCTCGATAAATGTTACGAGGAAAAAGAACTCGCTGATACAGAAATCGAATATTGGAAGGCTGTCAATGAGGCTGCGACCATTATACAAGCTCTTTGGCGGGGATACATGGTGAGACACAAATTGGGCAAATATAAGAAACTTTGGTCGTCATTTAAGAAGAAAAAGAAGAAGAAGAAGAATGCAAAGCCTAAAGGAAAGAAGGCTTAAAAGAAATAGAAGACTGAAAAGAATTAATTGATGACATTAGCAATTTTATCATTATTAATGTTGCTATTTAGATTTACGGTGCTATTTATGTTTAAGCGAATGCTTTTTTACCTACACGCCTCATATAATAACAAAAGTGCTCCTTCAATTTTCATAAGTTGCTTTTTAAATTAAAAAAAAAGTACGTTCATACATTAGCGCCATCTGGTTAAAAATGAAGCAGTTACGGAAATCAATCTAGCATGCATACGCTAGATGGCGTTAGTTGGTTTAATATTGCCGCGGAGAACGGGGCATGATACACGCTCTGTCGATAAAAGTCCGCTATTCGTATTTTCTCCTCCGAAACCGCTTATATTTCAAGCTGAAGCGAAGCAACATTCCATAGAGGCTAGAGAGAATTATTCTCTGATTCTGGTAATTAATGAGGTTGAAAAAAATGTTTTCCTACCGTTTCCTATCGATCGATCCTTCATGTGGTGTGATGAATGATAAAAATCGTGTACTCATTATGTCGAATTATTTTGTCTTTGCACTTTTTTTTTTGTTTTTCGATATTGCGTCAGGGAACTTTCATCGATGAATCAGAAGACTTGATGCGACTGGATGCAAATATTTGACGTGGGTGGTAATTATTTTCTTCATCACCTTGGCATGTGGCACAATTTCTCTACATCAAAAAATATATACGATTTTTATTGCTATATACGATATTTGGTGATGAAATAATCAATTGACTCATTCCACTTGTATGAAGTGAAAAGAGCTTTTTCATTTAAATGTGTGCAACAATCACAGGAAGTGTTACAATTAATATATATATCTCACAGTTTTAAATGAAATTGAAAATATGATAAAACTTGGACTTTTTGATATATTCTCGCCAAAGGGAAGAGGAAATATACCTGCCCATAAGTTGCCATGGCTATAAGTTTCATCTCTACAGTGTAAAAATTTGCGAAAGTTGCAACCAACTTATCTCATTTGCGAAAAATAAAATAATAAAAATTTCATATAATCGGCACGTTATATTATTATTTATTTTTATCTATATCTCTGTCCGAATTAATTTTATTACCCCAATTATCCTTCCGTCGGAATTAAAGTTGGCACAGAGGTGGAAAGAGATAATCAAAGATTCTTTGGCTGATTTACGTTGGTGGAGATCGACAAAAACGAACGGATATTTTATCGGAATTTATATATTTTTGGGAAAAATATTTAAAACGTATAGCATAATTTTTGCGATATTGAGCTAAAACTTGGTACATATATATGGACTAACATTACATCATAATTTTTGGGAATTGGGAGTGTAGAACGAGACCCTGGGACAAATTGATTAAAGAAACAATTATTTTTTTATCATTGGACATTTTTCGCATTCTGGCCGTATAGCCCCGATATTTCGTGTTCCGGGAAAATTAAGGAAAATAACGATGGCAATTTTGTTCAATTAATATCGACTTAGACTATCGCACGACAAGCCTTTCAACCATCAAAGCAACGACCCGACTCTGCCAGTAATTAAATTAAGTGATGGCGTTAATTATGTGCGCCTAACAACACGCCACTTAGGAAGAAAAGGAAGGGGGGGGGGGGGCATGCAAGATTTTTCGGATAAATAGACGTTAGGACAGCGTATACAAATAACCGCTGGAAAAAAATTGCGATCAGTTGAATTTGCGCTTGTCGAATCGTTAATCGTTAATTTGGCTAAGCTCATTGGATCTCATATAATTGCAATGATTTACGTATTTGTAGCTCTTTACCTTTTCGGTGGAGTTTTGGCTCAAGAGGCATCAATCGAAAATGAGGATACATCTGACTATTCAAATCAGCATTCACGATCTTGCAAGAAGCTGAAAGGTATTCCAGACTTCGACTTCTCTAGAGTAAGTTTAATCGTGAAAGAAAAAAAAAAATTGAATAAGGCATTTTTCGATTTTACGTACTTAAATTTGGTTTGTTTAATTATTACGTCAATAGTCAGCGTTTTTATTGTATCTACGCGAAATGCTTGATAAGATTTAAATCTTGAAAGGGCAATTCATCATGGTATAAATATAATGGAATAAGTAGAGATAAAACGTTGAAATGTTTCAAATTTTCAATAGTTTAAATATTGCTTCGTTTTCGATAGATTTATGTTTATATGCAGTATATGTAGTTGGTAAACGCGTATCGATCACGACGCACAAAATAATTCTGTTTGTGCGCGAGAACTTTGAAAATCACGACAATTGCAATCTCATGGGGAATGTGTGGAAAAATATTGAAAAATCAAGCTTCCAAATTGTAACATTTGTACTGAATGTTAATAAAACTGTAGATTACCGAAAGATTAAGCGAGATTGAAAATGTTGAACGCTGAGGAAGAAGAAAGCAAATTGAAAGTGTAGTCGCAATTTTATCGATGAAAACAAATTTTAAGAGCTTTAGTAAATCGGGCAATCTTAGGCAAAAATGTAAATAAAAAATAATTTTTCACATTTATCGATGCCAATATCGATGTATTTCTCCCCGCTAATGACAAACTTACCAGTCGTCTTCTCGAAAGCTCAAAAAAAAAAAATCCTGATAAACGTGTTTTTTCTTTCGTATAAGGATTTTCTCAAATTCATTCATTTACCAAATTGATAAATGTAAACGTTATAAGGATTCAAGCAAATAAATATCTTCAATTGGTTTAAATTATATTCAACATATTTCGCATCCATGATTTTTCATAATTTTCCATAAATCTTTTCAGTTCATGGGACTTTGGTATATAGTAGAAGATTCCACAGTTCCTTTCGCAAAATGCGCTATGATAAATTACAGTACCGATGAAGACCAAATTTTACTCACCACTAATTATACCCAGCTAGGGTAAGACAACGATATTATAACTCTTGTATTGTTTTTATACCCGTCAAAGTGATAATCTCCATTGAAATATAACGAATCATTTTTTAGAAGGGATGACCCAATAGTCATGACTGCGAATGGTTACCTTCCAAATCCTGATGAACCAGGCAAGTACATAATACTTCATTACAAACTGGACGAACTGCTAGACCAAGAAGACTACGTGTTTATGAAAACCGACTACGAATCCTACGCCGTTATTCATAAGTGCACCCGTTCTCTATTCCTACCGTGAGTCACTGTTATTACATATAACTTTTAAACAAATTTTATAAATAGTTGTCCATCATAACTTTATACTATAATGAACAAATTAATCGTTAACAATATTCTTTTGATCGATTTTTAATTTCCATAATATTATTTCCCGTCATTTTCGCTAGTTTTAATGAACTTTTGTGATCTTTCAGCAAGATCGGGACTTTGATCTTGACCAAAGACCCATTTCCTTCTAAGTCCATGCTCGATGAACTCCACCAGTTTATCTTAGAGAACCAGCTCACTAACAAATTGTTCTCCAAAGTCGAACAAAGTGACTGCTCAGGATTCAACTCTGACTGATTGTTAAAGGACTTTCACATACGCGAGCCGTGCGCCACAGCTCTGGCGAACGGCTCTCTTCATATAGAGCGACGAAAAGGCAACAATTCTCAAACTCACTGACACTGTTTTATTAATTTGTTATTTACAATAAAGATAGTTATACCAACAACGCCACATCCACTCTTCACATTTATTCTATATTATTGGTATATACGTCACACGTCTTGGCCACCAATGCCATCTTGCGGTCGCATGCGCGGCTGGTAACCCGTCAGCCGTCAGTATGCTAGCGACTGCTGGCGATCCGTGTTGTTTGTACTTCGTGACTAATAGATGCACATAACCAACAAAACTGATCATTTCACTAAACACTTTCCATGTGGATTGATAAAAATCATTCAATGGGGATTATATGAAAATATAATTCAAGAACAAAAATAATTGTTTGAAACGCGTGCTTCGTCGATGAAATTTGAACCCGGTGTAAAATTTAAAAGTTAAAGGATGTGATTAATAAAACAGCCGTGTTACATAATTTGTCCTATTGCGACTTGGAATTATTGTGTATGTGACTTGTTGTTGTTGGATGATTATAATTTGAGAATCATCGAGACGATTGCTTATTTCATGTTTCGAATTGGATATAAACGATAATATGAATTATTAAACGCGCTTGGATATTTAACCCGCACGATTACTCGAAAAAAATGTTATTATCCTCATCGACTTCGTCGTCCGGAATTGTCGTCCCTGCCGCGTCTTTGAACGTAATATCGGCAATGCCGGGTAGCCCAACCGCCGAATCCTGTGCTGACGACAATGCCAGTAGATTTAATCTTTACTTGCACAATTTGGCCGGATATTCGGAAGATGAGGCAGATGCTGTTATCAAGGATCATCCCTATGCAAGACCATGGAATTGGAAACCAGAGAATATTTATGTCAAGCCAGTAAAGAAAATATTTTTCACCAAACCAAGAGAAACAAGATGGTGAGCTGGTCAAACCCAAACATACCTCTGTGGCATTAAAAATTGACAGTTTTCAATTATATTTCCTCATAAAAGATTCTCAATATTGAACAAAAAAAAAGTACACAAAATTTTGGAATTTTTTTACCAGGCATAAAATTCTTCGGAATCCCACAGTTAAATTCAGAAGCAATTATTTCGATACATATTTTATATATATAAACTCTCCGATATATATATATCAAAGAGAGCTCAGCTAATCGGACAATATTGCGAAAAAATAAAGTTTAAAGTTCTTTTCTGCACTCCTTTCAAAAATCAATAAAACATGCGAAGAAAAATATTTTTTTAACAGCGAAAATCCTATAAGTTCCAGTTGGTTAAGCACGGAGCACCCTAAGGGTCAATCCCTATGAAAAAATATATCCAAAATATATTATTTTTCGTTATCCCATGTAGACAGCATTATAATAATCCGATAGACCTTAGATAAATATCATACATATTTTTTTTTTTTGGGCCTGAATGTACATTTCTTGTAATTTTCGAATATACTCATCGGGACATTCAATTTTTTTACGAAAAAATACTCGATATATATATATATATATATTTGATACTATGGGAGCGATATACTCGTACAATGTATATAGATACGTTTATCTCGCAGTGAAAGGAAAAACTCAGCAAACTATGTCGATGTGGAAGAAATCAATGCGGACATGCGCTCTATGCCATTCGATTTAACAAAATCTCGTCATCAAATGGACGAGTTTCAGAGACTTGCAAATTTTGCGCGACCAGATGAGAATGAGGACGATTGGGAAGAAAAAATTGAGAAAACATTATGGCTGCCAATCCATCATCGAATATTTGCTAAAGTTTTGCGAATATTGACGTCTGAACGTTTGGCAAGATTGGCAAAATCGAATTTTTCGACAGAACCGATATTTCGTCGAACGTCGATAGAAACAGCCTCAAGAAGATTTCGCGAAACTTTAGCGACAACAGGATGGAATTGGCAAATGATTCAATGGCTGCACGGACTTTTGTTTGATCATCTACCTCGAGAATATTTAGCCATTTATCTCGATATATTGCAAACATTAAGATTGAAAATTCCACAATTGATCGATCGGATGATGTCATTACAGCCCAATTTAAATGGTAAAACAGGATCTATCACCTGGGAGACTCTTGGATCGCTTTTAAAGAGATCCTGGGATCCACTCGCCACTTCTCTCAATGCTAATAGATCGGTAATTATTATTATTTTTTTCAATATTTCATTCATAATTAATATTATTCAGCTTTTATCTACTTTCGAGAGATCAAAGTAAAAAATATATTTTGGTCGCTCATTGAATTTCAGAAAAAATTGCCAGCTAATCCGATATTGGTAATCGCCCCATCGGGTATATCGACGAGTCTTTCCTCTCGTCAGCATAAATGGACTTCTCAATTGGGCAATCTTGGAATGGTCGTTAATGTTCACATGCATCTTGGATTAGCAGCTAACAGAATGACAATGATGACTTGTATGGATCAACTTGTACAGGCAACGAGAGCCAAAATACAAGATGTCAGAGGTGATTGTCCCGGTCGACCAATAATACTCATTGGATTTAATAACGGAGCTCCTCTGGCTTGTCAGGTATCGATCGTATATATATCTCATAATTCGCCAATTTTCGAAAAAAAAATCGCCCAAAATTTCACGCTGATATTTCAGGTTGCTCTCATGGAACACGTGACAGCGGTCATTTGTCTCGGATTTCCATTCACAACGGTCGAGGGAAAACGTGGCAAACCCGATGATAGTCTCATGGACATTAAATGTCCAGTTATGTTTGTTATTGGTGAAAATTCGAGTCTTGTGAGACCGGACGATTTGGAGAATGTACGTGAAAAAATGCTCGTTGAAACGAGTCTCGTTGTCGTTGGTACGGCTGACGATCATTTAAGAATATCAACGATGAAAAAAATTACCGAGGGCATTACACAGGCTATCGTCGATAGATGTATTTTGGATGAAATTGGAGATTTTGTTGCTTCGATCCTGTTGCAACCGCATCCTCTTCCTTTGCGTTCTGTCCCGCCATTGCCAAATTATGATAATCCCAGGAGCTCAACAGCATGCAAGAAGGAACCTCGAAAGAGGAAAAACTCAACGAGCAGTTCTGTTGACAGCGAATCAAATTCACCAAATGTTAAAAAATCACGTTTAGAAACTCCAGTCTCCTTATCCTCATCCTCATCTTCGTCCTCCTCATCCTCCTCATCCTCCTCATCATCTTCGTCATCTTCATCGAACGCTATTTCAAAATCTGCTGGCACGAGACCCATTCCATCATCTGGCCAAACGATTCAATCAAATAATATTGGCGTTGCTCCGACAATTACGACAACGACGACAATCACGACAACTACAGGATTCACTCCTCATCCCGCCCAAGCGACGATCCAAAAAAAACGAACCAAACTAACAAATGGCCAGAAACAATACCATTTTTCCGAAAACAACATTGTCACGTCGAGACACTCGGGCTCGCAGGTACCTTTGAGTAAAATATTTACGATATATTTAAAAAAATTGCAGTAAATATTTACGAAAAAAATATCAACGATGAAATATCAAATGCAAACAAAAAAAACTACAATGAAAAATCTTATTAGTATGACATAATAATAGAATTTAGTCATCAGTGTAAAAGGATTTGTCGTTTAGTTTAACTTTTTTTTAAATTGTCCTCAAATTTCCTTTCTAATGTTGAAATTAGATATTTTGTCTCGACATTTTTTTCGAGAATATTTTACGGTTGCTCGGATGTTGGATCGAAAAATTGACAAACAATAATTTTTTTCGTTTTTCTTTTTCACCAGACCTCGAGTTCCGGAAATGGTGGAATAACGCTCAATATCGGATCACTGGCAAGTCTCGCACCAATTGGCCCGATAAGATTCACACCAACTGGGACAAGTCAGACTTCTTCCGGAGTAAATTGCACTCTGATTGCGGCGGCGACGACGATGACGACGACGATGTCGTCGACGACGACAACGACGACGACGACGACGACGACGACGACGATCACCCCGAGTGTGAGAGGAAACGTTAATTCACGTTCACCAATGACCATGATGAAAATACCAAAAATCGTACAGACAAAGATGGCCCAGCCATCGATTACGAAAAATCGTATGGCCGTGCCAATGTCGAGCAAAGTATTTTCCAAGCTCGTTTCGGCTAATTACGATAGCTCCAATGTGCCACCTTGCGAGGGGATTCCGATGAAATCTATCAACGTGTCTAATGCGCTGTGCAATCAAACCAGAGTGGGTGCAACGACAATAACAGGTATAACGAAAAAAAAAATAACCGTGCATATTCGAAATTTGCCCAATTTGCAATAATCGCGAGGAAGCATCCTCGCAATTTTCGTCCACCCATAGATTCTGCTCAATGAGTAATGACTTTCTCAATTGTGGCTTCCTCATAGAGGAAAAATTCTCTTGCGATAGTATGAAAATTATGAGAAGCGCTACAATTAAAATGTACCCTCAGTATTTCAAACAAAAGTTTGAGCGTAAATGCAATTTTTCGAAAAATTTAATTTTAGTGAAATTCAAAATTTCGTCAAATCTAAACCATACGATTGATTCTTGTCAAACTCGACACCAAGTATCCTTGTCCCCTTAGCCTTTTCGTAAAGAAAGTTTGAACTCGATAGCTGGACATTTACGAAAATTAGGGCGGTCACACCCTCTTTTTTCGAAAAATTCAAACTACCATAAAATGAGACAACCGTTTAGCGATCTGAGCAAAAATTGCATCAAATCTGGCAAAAGGTGGTTCGGGGCCCAACTTGGGTGCAAAGTTTCGCCAAGATCGGTGAAGCCGTTCACTAGATATGGCAATTTCAATTTTTTACAAGCGCATCACACACCCACACACATACGGACATTTTTTCTAAACATGATTTTTCCCCTTTTTGGAACATTTTAAGTATTCTGGAATCAAAATCTCAAAGAAAAAAATAATTCACAAAAACCCAAACCCCATGGAGACAAAAAAAAAAAAAATTGGTCTAAGCCAAATTTTTTATACTGATTAACCGTTTTTTTCTTTCTTTTTTTTTTTTTTTTTATGGTTCGTCCAATTTTTATACATAATTGATTTTAAATTTGTTAATTTCGCTACAGTTGCCTCGCAGAATAAAATCTCAGCGAATACGAGCACGAATGTGAGTTTGACGACTCTGCTGCAAAGTGGCAAAAGTTCATTCAGCTCGGGAAATTCGATCGCTGGACAAGCCGGGACTTCTTCGTCATGCAGCAGCATTCTTCTGAATTCTCGTGGAATCGTCAGCGTTTCGCCAATTACAACAGAAACAACGGCAACAACAACAACAACAACAACAACGAAAAGCCCAACAACAACAAAAGGTAGAATACTATTGTCTAGCCAGATAACGAACATATGAATAAACGGGTCAGTTGTATCGTTATTGTCGTTGTGCAATCTGTACAAATTGCTATTAGTTTTTTTTTCTTTTTTGTTTTTACGTTCGAAAGTGTACAAATGCATGTTTATATCTCACTAGATTGGGCCATGTAATTTACATTTTATTGAAAAAAAAAAAACAAGTTTTTTGCGGATGACTAACCGATCTAGAGAGGTAGAGAGAGAGAGAGAGAGAGAGAGAGAGAAATTGAGATTGAGAGAGAGAGAGAGAGAGAGAGAGAGATCGGTAAGATGTAAACGGTATATAAGTAAATTTTTTATTATAAAATAAAATAAAATTTAGTATTATTGCAAACGGCACAAACGCTAATATATTCAAGCTTTTTTTTTTCATCTCGGACATATAATAAGAAGGAGATCGGTATTACTGAATAAATGAATTAAAGAATAGAAATTTGTACACGCGCGAAGAAACAAAAAAGAAATTTTGACGCTAATATGATGAAATACACAGAGAAGGATTTAAACAAAAAACAAATAAAAAATCATTTATAGTTTGTTAAAAAAAATAAAAAAATATTAATGACGCGCTCGTGCGCGTTTTGCGCAATTTTCTCTTTCACTGACAAATAATGTGCCCATCGGTACTTGTAAACACATTATCTCTAATAGATTTATATATTTTATGTTTAATAAACATTTCTATGATTTTTCTTTTTTCTTTTTTCTCGTCCGGATTCTTTTGATTAATTCCTTTCCTCTATCCTTTTTCAAAAGAGAGAGAAAGAGAGAGAAAGAGAGAGAAAGAGTTCAACTATTTTAATAATTGTACAAAGGGTGATTTTGATGATTTTTTAAGTGTGATAAATATTTCAGGTGGTTCGCCCGAGTTATTTATATCGCGGGACGATAATTTTTTAATTGAGATTCTCTTAGAAAAGGTGTGTCTCTATATTTTATAGTGACGGACACCGTGGGCATCAGCGTCATCAACAACAATGACAACAACAATAGCAACAATCACATCAAAACGAATTCGACAATGTCATTGACGAAAAAACATCCCCTCGATTGTACAACAGCTTCGTTATCATCGCCGATGCTTCTACCGATTACGAATAAAACGCCGATCACCATATTACCCCTATCATCCGGTCACAGAAACAAAACCGGACAGAAGAATCAAGCCTCAAAGGTATTGCCAAAAATAACAATGAATAATTCCATCAACAATAGCAACAACATAAATATACAAAAACAACAACAACAGTGCGGAAATGTTCAATCGACATTAACAATAACGAAAAAACACGCGATAAATGATATTGACAAGGATCTTGGTAATATTCTCGATATACCGATAATATTTGCAAAAGATGGTGAAAATTTGAGCATGATTGAAAAATCACCACTCATATCCTCGAGCCAACAAATTCACATTCCAAAATCTATCGAGCCCTCGGACAAAAATCCGAAAAGATTGACTGGATCAACGACCAAAGTTGTGCTGATAAGTAACAAACAAGATAAGGGAAAAATAATGAATCAATCAGGTCAAACGTTTGTCAGACCATCTGGTAATCGACAAGGTGGTGGTGGTGGTGGTGGTGGTGCTGCTGCTCAGGTAATTCTACAATCACGCACGCAAAATCCACCGCCAATCTCAATTGGCAACAATTGGCACGGTTTGCCATTGCAAAATGTTCCTCGTGCAAATCCACCGACTATCAAATATACCAAGATAATACTCGCTAAGAAAAATTCAAACATTGTTGGCAACAATGGCGAGAAAAATGAACAAATTATATTGACAAAGGGCGCTTTGCCAAAATCATCGAAGCAAATTTTTGCACATGAGAAAAATGAGCATCGATACGCGGCTCAATTTCCCATTAAAATATCAACTTCAAGCATCCAACAACATGCCAATGATACACTCGAGATTGAAGATGCTATTAAAACTAATATAATCGAACGAAAATTTTTAACCATACCGGAAATCGATCTTACCTCACCAACGAAAAATAATATTGTCAAAGAATCTTTAGCGCTTACCAATCTGCCACGAGATCAGGAAGGAAAGGAAGATTTGTCTCGTCAATTGCCACCGGACTAATCTCATGCTTAGAGAAACAAATTGAAAGCATCAAACTTTTATTTATGACCCCTCGTCCCTTTCTTCCTCCTACCACAAGGCAAGTTCATGCTCTGCATAATAAACAGACGAAAATGAGACTGATATTAAAATGGCGTTAATTTTTTTTCTTTCTTTAACTCTCGTCGAATTTATTATCAATTCCATATGAGGAAATATTATTAAAATATTTATTTCTATACTGTCGTAGCGAGGCCTCGTCATTTTTTTAAATTTATTTTCATACTCGATTCAAATTTAATCCCGTTCGGCAACTCAATCATTGACATTCTTTTTTTCCCGATTATTTGACAATTAATTTTTCCAGCCTAACAATAAGTTAAAATTTCGAAAGCTTATTCACGCATTTATAGACGAGACGAGGCTGCATTTTTTTCAACGAGACAGTGAGAGAAAAAGCTTCAACTTTGTAATTGTATATAAATGGTATTGCGAGTGTAAGCTCGAGTCATCGTCGTCGATTACAACAATAAAGTATTGATTTATTTATCCGTCTTTGCATCAGTAATTGTAACGATTTTTGGTCAGTTGTGGATGATGATAATAATAATAATAATAATAATAAAATCGTAAAGATCGCGGGATAAAATGTTAAGAGACGTATCATAGCTCACGTTCGTTGCCCAAAGTCATTTCTCCATTCTTCGAAGTGAACATAATGAAAATTTTTTTACTAAGCTCGAGGCCAATTTTTCGAACTGTGCTCAGTGGACCGGCCGCTCTTCTGATCTGTGGGCACAATCAAGCAAAAATAATTGTGCCAGTTTGTCGAAAAACAGAGATAAAGGAATTTCAATATAACATAAGAGAGGAAAGAAGAATTACCGAAATATCCCGAAGTAATATTTCTCCTTCGGCTGGAGTACAATTAGCATATGCCTGAAATAAATAAATGTTTCACTATAATGGAGGTTTTTTTTGCAAATTATCGAGAAAAAAAGTAAAATTTTGGGATTTTTCAAAAAATTTAAAGAGACTCAAGAGAGTAAATTAATGTTGAAGAAATTTTCTCAAAAGTACAATCTTACTTGCATCAAATCTCGGGGACTTGGATATACGGAAGAAATTGCTTCGGCTGTTTCGAGTGTGGCTAAATTAAATTGGCACAATTGTTGCTGCCAGAGTCGTTTGAGACCGTTGCCATTTTTGTCAACTTTCACGGTATCCCGATTATCTCCCGTCGCGAACCAATCAATTTTTTCAACAGTTTTTTGCATCTTTTCTAATTTAAGGGGTATCTCAGCAATGGCTTTTGTAAATTGATAAACGAGGGTGGCCAATTCTTGTGGCGTTTCGATCAGTCTGCTGTTACATTTCAGCAACAATTGCACCTCTGCCAGACAAACTTCGAGTTTGTGTCGCGATATTTTTGGTGCCTCCAAAAAGCGACCTCCATCTTGGCTTTTTCCTCCAATCTTTTTCCCTCCATTCGTTTGTTTTTTCAATTTTTTCCAATGGCCAAAATACTCTTCGAGTTCGTAAAGGATTAGCGTTATATTTTGTTTATCTATCGAGCCCATTGACGCGATACTCTCAATGGATGAAAAAAAGCTGCCATTTTCAATTTTTTGAACTGTCTCATCCCAATTCCAAATAACGATCATTTCATTCTCCATTTGATCTTCCGATTTTGTACAAATTTCGTTGCTGCTGTTTATATAATGTATCTCGATTTTTCTCGTCCATGTTATACTGTTTTTTATCGGGAGGGACTCTAGTCTATAATCTATATTGGAATCTTCGAGTACACGAAGAATATCCGTGTGAGATGGAAAGTTTTCAATATTTCGATCAATTCTAACTTTCATGAATTTCATGCATTCGCCAGATTGAATATTTTTTCGATTTTGTCTCTCGAGAGCCTTCATACGTTTGTCTCTGGCAATTTCTTCTTTTTTTCTCTTCCTTAGATCTGCATCTATTTCCGGTTCGTGCCCGGCGGCTCTTCTACTCGGCGCGGCTGGCCGAGACTTTTTCGTTTTTCGCTCTACAGCAGGCACAAATTCGTCCGAGATTCTTGGTGACTTGTCATTTGGAAAAATACGATCATTGACATCAGATTCAATATTATCCGGCAATAATGAAGCAATAACAGTCTTGTCAAAACCAATATTTCGTTTCACGACATTGTCGATGATATTTTTCGGTTTGTTTACGACGCGATAATGAAATTGAACCGCGGGAAATTCAAAGTCTGGCTCGTCGTCGTTATTAACATTCGATTCTTCATTTCTGGAAGTTTCCGCGTCCGAATCACTCAAACAAATAACTTGGTTAGATGACATTTCGAAATTCACCCACCCCCCGGCTGGTGATAATGATGACGATGATGTATATATTGAGACTGTGAATTATTACTGCACTTATTGCATATATAATGAGTTAGCAAACAGCAAATTCAAAATCGACTTGCGGAAATGACTCGATGCGCACAATTTTATTTCCGGCTTCAATCGTGTGCGCGTATAAGTCCGCGATATATAGTCGCTCATTTGATTTTTTATTTTTGAGGTTATGTACGCGTTCTTTTTTCTTTACCTTGTTGTTTTCGGTGCTTTTTCGAAAATGGACTGGATATATATATATCGAAACAATGGATTATTTTTCTGTTCACCATAATCTATTATAGTATAAACGGGCTATTATCGAATTAACAGATTTAACAATGTTTTATCTACATGTATAGCAGCAGCAGATCGTATACATATACGGGAAAACTCCAAATTTACCCAAAAAATGTTTTTTTAATCTTATGCAATGAATACCCGATGTTTTTCACTGTATTTTAAATTGTATTTAATTTTATGGATCATAAACGTGTACACACAAAACTCTACTAACGACGACAGCTTAACGACACGTGCGATTTATGTAAAACGTCATTTTATGCGCGCGCAACAGGTTTATGTTTTTGCCAAGCGCGCGAAGTGATTTTTACAGTCACACGTTGATATGAACTCTTACATCCGGTTCATATTGCCATTTTCTTCGATATTTATAATTCTCGGTATTTTATCATATAAATCACTTATTTTACGCTCTTACTGGGAAAATAATCTAATGACGTTTGAGTTTGTTTAACCCTAGAATGATGCTGGTTATTTTTTTCGCCTCCATACGATCCTCTATATCGTGCTAAAATAGCTAATAACTTTTTTCCTAATTAAACGATTTTAAAATTTCAAACGTGGATTCAAAGAGGACACATTGAACTATCTGAAAAAAAGGAGCATTGGATTCTCCGAAAAAAAAAAAGTATAATTATTTGGGCGTATGAGAAATCAATTTCGAAACCATTATAATTTTTTTTTTTTTTTACACCTCTGTATGTATATTTTTCTATCAAAATTAATTGTCGATGTTGATGCATTTGTCTCGATTGACCGCCAACAATTCGCCGTCTGTTATGATATTTAGCAAATTGTATCTCGTTACCATTTTTTATGCTACCTGCCAGTAAATAAATATAATTTACTGGCAGTAAATTAATTTTTATGCAATGGCAAATGAATTTTTTTTTTTTCTTTTAAATAATTTGATGGATAATAAATAATCGAGCCATGGCTAATAAAAATTGAGTCACACGCACACGTGGCATTGACGATATATATATATATATATATAAGGATATTCGATCTCTGGTTGAGGGGACGAGTTATATATGTGTAAGCAGCAGAGATAGAAGACGCGACGGTTATCGTTGATCGTCGTGGCGGTTACGTAAAATCACCGACCTCATCCGAGAAAAGTCAAAACTGATTAGGATCGCGTCTGCAGACTCTTCTAGCGTTTTTGTATGGCAAGCAAAGATCGGCATAATAATAACGCATACTAAAAACATATATTAATGATCCACCCGCATTTTAATATAAATCCGTTCGCAGTTTAATACAAAAGCGAGAATTCTAATGATCCATGCGGCGGATTTCACCCGCTCGCAGATAGACAACCAATGACTTGATGGGTCAATGCGGGCGTTGAGATAATTTTAAGAAACATCATCATTCCAAGAAATTGAAATTTTTGCAAGCGAAATATATACATAAACTTTTTTTCCTTTCATTTATTTCTATTACGTTTTATCAGCAACTATGTACGTGGCGCAAAATTTTATTATTATTTCTTCTCTCTCTAAATCTCCATAGTAACGGCCTTTTCATCAGTCAGTTTCATCAATCATCCAGACCCAAAAGATCATCGATAAATCTTTAAATATATAGAAAAATTCTACCTGAGTTGATAAAATTTTCACATTATCTGATACATACAGCGATTTTTATTTATTTCTATAAACAAAACGTCCTGTTTTTATTATTAACAAAAAAAAAAAAGGAATAGAAAAAATCAAAACAAGATGCCCCTAAAATTTTAGATTGGGCGAGTGCGTTATATTCACAGAGGGAAAATGTTATTTTTCCTCTCTCACAATCAGTATAGATATACTCTGTACGCATAGGCTGATATCGAATGTATATATATATATATATATAATTTTCACATTATCTGATACATACATCGATTTTTATTTATTTCTATGAACAAAACGTTCTGTTTTTATTATTAACAAAAAAAAAAGGGGAATAGAAAAAGTCAAAACAAGATGCCCCTAAAATTTTACATTGGGCGAGTGCGTTATATTCACAGAGGGAAAATGTTATTTTTTCTCTCTCACAATCAGTATAGATATACTCTGTACGCATAGGCTGATATCGAATGTATATATATATATATATATATATATATATATATATATATATATAAATTGACTCGTCGTGCATAAGCATCGCGTTTCGGCTTCATCTTCTCAGCTTCTGGCACGGATTAAGAGTAGATAAGCGATGACCGTTGACCCGCTGACAAATAATCGAGTCAACAGTCCAAACTTAATCCAACTTCCCCTTATACTCCCTCGCCATCTCCTTTGCTGCTCCCCTGTTGGGCTCTTGCTCTCTCTCTCTCTCTCTCTCTCTCTCTCTCTGTTCATATACATATATGCTCGCTTATTTACCATTATGAGCAACAGTATAATGTTATATATATATATATATATATATATATATATATATATATATATATATATACGGTATAATTATGTGTGTAAGTATTCTATTCTACTACGCAGCGGGGTAGGACATATTAACTCATCATTATGCCTGCGCATTATCTCTTTGTAGTATATCATATACATTGTATACCACTGCATCTCGACCTCCTCACATTCCACCATCCTGTGTAACAATAATTCTGATATAGTACCTGCAATGCACGCTGGTACGCTCCAATATATATATATATGTGTGTGTGTGTGTGTGTATGTATTGAATATGTGTGTGTTGGTACAATATGACATCTCTACTACATCATCCCAGAAGACAATAAACTGCCGGTTGAAGGAAACTCACTATGCTACGATGCCACTAAAATGGACAAGTTATCTCATTCGGTATTTTCCTCTTGGATTCATGATTTTCGCTGCTGGCCAACTCTATCAAAAGCAAAACTGGTCTCGTTTAATAAACAAGCTTCCCTTTTGCTCGATTAATGTCATGTTTCATCATGTGCAAATTGTAATGAAAAGTGACAAACAAACGACGATGTACAAAAGGCCATTGGGTCTTTTCTATCTTTGAAATATATATATATATATATATATATAATGATGACGATTCCCTTCTGAATAAGTTGTAGATTTTATTTATTTATTCCCTCTATCTAATCTCCCTTCTGACTTGGAAAATTTCCTCGTTTTCGAATGATGAATAGAAAAATAAATATGAAAAAAAACATCGATACTTGTAGTGATAGTGAAGAGCTGTATATAAAGAAAAATAAGAGAGAAATTCATATTTTTTTATAAGTTTGCATAAGTTTTTAGGGATTTAAAAAAAAAAGCTTCCCTTTTGCTCGATTAATTTTATGCCTAATCATGTGCAAATTGTAATGAAAAGTGACAAACAAACGACGATGTACAAAAGGCCATTGGGTCTTTTTCATCTTTGAAACATATATATATATATATATATATATATATATATATATATATATATATATATATATATATATATATAATGATGACGATTCCCTTCTGAATAAGTTGTAGATTTTATTTATTTATTCCCTCTATCTAATCTCCCTTCTGACTTGGAAAATTTCCTCGTTTTCGAATGATGAATAGAAAAATAAATATGAAAAAAAACATCGATACTTGTAGTGATAGTGAAGAGCTGTATATAAAGAAAAATAAGAGAGAAATTCATATTTTTTTATAAGTTTGCATAAGTTTTTAGGGATTTAAACAAACAAAAAAACAGTAATGGCGCATCGGGGTCGACAAAGTTGTTTAACAAATTGAATAAAAAATATTTTATGTACAAAGTGAGATATTGTAAGAAAATATACATGGGGCAGAAAGAGAGGAAGACGGAGAGAGAGAGAGAGAGAGAGAGAGAGAGAAAGAGGCGAAAGCAGCAAGAGATGTACCCAACTGTGTATGACGAGTACATGCTGGTTAATAAGAAATAATGAAGGAAAAGAGTAATTTAAGAGTTGATAGCCAGCACATACAGGCGGCTCCACTGGTCGCCAGAACAAAATGGTACACGATATATATTACATATATATATATATATATATACTCGTCTATGTAATACGTGTGATAAAATACTTCTGGTTATGTTGCTTGATACCACCGTGTAAATTAATTTCATGCGATGAAATTACATGCGTGCCAGCTCGCCGATCAAGCTTCGCTGAAGACGAGGCTGCTCGAGGGTGGGTGAATGAGCGTGGCGGCAGGGGGGGGGGGGGGGTGGGGTGATTTTTTTTTTGTACCCAGTACGATCTCAAGTAAATAATACGGAAATAATAAGAGTAAAGCGTCACGCACAGTCCGATAGGACACACGATAAAACGTTCGAACTTTGGCTACATTTGTGTTTGTACTTCTTGATTTCCCTACCCCCCACCCAACCCCCTCGCCCCCCCGCGGCCGCTGGGCTATAGCAATAGCGTAAAAACGATACAAGATTGCCCTCCTTGAACCGAGTACTATACAAATATATGTATACTTTATGTACCATTATTGGAATGATTTTGATAAATAGAAAATATATATATATATATACATATGAAAATATTTGACGACCGTCGCGACGATACTGACAAATTTGAAGGTTTATTAATAAATATATATATATATATATATATATATATATATATATATATATATTTACACCCATGTTGTGTCACATTTATTATATATTTATTTATTTCATTAGTTTCTATGTTTGCGTGAAAGATAAGCCCGATAATGCTGTGCAAACCAGTTGGAGAAAATACATGAAATATGATCGATCTTGAACCTCGGAATATTTATATTATTTTTTCTCTACTCGCTCAACTTTTTCTTCATGATTCTTTATATATTGTGGATACACGTCTCTCTCTCTCTCTCTGTTGGATGCATCATTGACAGAGCACACGAAACGAGGAGTTTTGCTTGCTACTATATATATATATATATATATATATATATATATATATATATATATATATAGGTAAATGTATAAAAATGAAATATTTCAAGAATATTTATCTCTATTTATCTCGAAAAGAAGCTGCTAAAGAGGGTTCGATGGTGAAGCAGAACGCATTTCACGAGATAAGTGTCCCTCCAACTTCCTCGCCCCTGCATCTCCGCATCCCCCACGGACGAGGAACACGCAGCACGGGGTGATATCAATGCAGTTCATCCCTCCCTCTCTCCATCTCTCTCTCGCTATGTAGATTGTGATAATTGTAACAAAAATATATTTGGAAATTCTCCAATTGCACCAAAACAAAATTTAATTTTGTTTTATATATATATATATATATATATATATATATATATATATACTCATTTAAATTTTATTATATATATATATTAAAAATGCGAGCACAGCTCGTAGTAGATTGGCGGCCTGTCGTATATTATAATAATTTTCCGTAATGAATGACGAGGCCGGAGAAGATCGAGAGTCAAACTGTCATGGAGCAGCTGACGAGTTGAGGAGTCGAGCCGGTGCCGCTGATCTCTCTGCCTCTCATTTTCCAATTGCACAAGTCTGGACCCTAGACTGATGCTGGCACGAGGGGCCTCTCTCGCTCTCTCTATTTTTCTCCCTTTCTCTCTCTTTCCCCCTGTACGTGACAAAATAACATATGCATGTTAATGTGCGTAGTATCACGAAACACGACAAGTGGGTGTATGTCATACTGTGTAAGTTTATAATAGTTAAACGAACGATAATGCAAAATTTAAAATGACGCTGCTAGAATTTTTTTTTTTTTTAATTTTTTTTTTTTTTTACTAGACGGGATACATCCCTTATCTCATCCCACCCCAAGAAGAGGTTACATAGGGTATTAATGATCTTTCAATCGGTTTCATCAAGTAACATTGGAAAATATAGCAAGCGAAATGAAATATCGACTGATATTTTCGTTATTTTGAAGAAAAATAATAAAAAAAATTATAAAATGTCATTTGTTGCTTCCAGAAGGTAACTTCTTGTCTGTATTGTTGTCTGGCTCATGTATGCCTGAAATCCAAGTATATCGTAAAACGCGCAGATGAAGAGAAAGAGAGAGAGAGAGGTCATAAGTCACCCATAAGGGATGAACCATTATTACAGGCTTGGATAACAAACAAAAAAATACCCCTATATATTTCACGTGTCTAAAATCACAAGGGCTCATCCCTTGTGGATATTTACACAAAATATGTGCCTTTATGATTTTATAGACGCGATACTGAAAGGCCATACGTGCCAGTGGAAGAAGACAAAATACTGGACAAAATACTATTTATCAAAATACTATTTATCAAAATACTATTTATCAAAATACTATTTATCAAAATACTATTTATCAAAATACTATTTATCAAAATACTATTTATCAAAATACTATTTATCAAAATACTATTTATCAAAATACTATTTATCAAAATAGTGGAGTAAATATGTGTAGATATACCGATAGATATAGTTAAAGTTTTATTGGTCGTGGGGAAAATATATAGGGTGGGATAGCTGCGATGTTGATGCTGCGCGGCATACAACGAGAGTATCAGCCATGTCACATATTATGAACAGGCTTGAATAACAAACAAAAAAATACCCCTATATATTTCACGTGTCTAAAATCCCAAGGGCTCAACCCTTGTGGATATTTACACAAAATATACGCCTTTATGATTTTATGGACGCGATACTGTAAGGCACATGATACGTGCCAGTGGAAAAGACAAAATACTGGACAAAATACTATTTATCAGAATACTATTTATCAAAATACTATTTATCAAAATACTATTTATCAAAATACTATTTATCAAAATAGTGGAGTAAATATGTGTAGATATACCGATAGATATAGATAAAGTTATATTGGTCGTGGGGAAAATATATAGGGTGGGATAGCTGCGATGTTGATGCTGCGCGGCATACAACGAGAGTATCAGCCATGTCACATATTATGAACAAGCTTGAATAACAAACAAAAAAATACCCCTATATATTTCACGTGTCTAAAATCCCAAGGGCTCAACCCTTGTGGATATTTACACAAAATATACGCCTTTATGATTTTATGGACGCGATACTGTAAGGCACATGATACGTGCCAGTGAAAAAGACAAAATACTGGACAAAATACTATTTATCAAAATAGTGGAGTAAATATGTGTAGATATACCGATAGATATAGTTAAAGTTTTATTGGTCGTGGGGAAAATATATAGGGTGGGATAGCTGCGATGTTGATGCTGCGCGGCATACAACGAGAGTATCAGCCATGTCACATATTATGAACGGACGCGACTGTCCACTGCTATTACATATAACATTGGGTGACACGAGGGGGAAGAATCGGCGCTAATGCCGTTGCCCCTGGTGTTTGTGCTACTGCTGCTGCTGCTGCTGCTGCTTTTTCTGGTTGCCTTTAAGGGGCGGCAAAGCTGCGATGACGCGTCACGCGAGGGGGCATTTTGGTACACGATGGAGAGGGGCACGAAATTCCGAGGCTCCGAGAGCATATAAGCACGGAGGAAGAAAAGCACTACGCTGTTGTGTTCTCGTACCCGTCCGGTACCAAATAATTGCCCCGCGAGTGAGAGACAATTTAATCTAAAACACCATGGGACATACACCCCGGCTTATGACCGCGGGCATCGTTGCTTGTCTCCTATTTCTCTTGGCACCTGCCAATGCGAGTAAGTTTCTTCAATTTAAACAAATATTAACCATTTATCTCTTTTATTATTTTTTATAATTTCACATTAGATTTTTTTATATTTATATACGCGTGTGTGTGTGTCTGTGTGTGTGTGTGTGTGTGTGTGGACATTTTTTTTTTTTCTCAACTAATCAATTAAATTAATCGATATATCGATCAAATTGTATTACAAATTCCATCTCCAAATATTATCAAGATTATGCCGAAATCTCACTTTTTATATTCAATACCTCTGCCTATATGGAAAATATTTCGTTGATTATTCAATTCCCGAAAGTTCTGATTGATCAAGACCGGATATGATTAATAATTCAAATATATACATAAATTCTAATTTATTTCTATCCATCAGGTATAAACATCAGCACTGATTATCATACAAATAGATGCTAAATAGAAATAGTGGGATATAACCGTAGTAATGAGAGAGGGAGGGGAGAGAGAGAGAGAGAGAGAGAGAGCCAAAGAGACATAAAGATAGTTGAGGGGAGAGTCTGTGTAACGAGGCCTGTATCATCATTGAAATGATTACGGCTCCCCCGTGTTCGACCGGACATTTGATAAATTGACGTGTCGTCGTTACATGCCATCCTGCGTAGCTCTCCCATAACCGTTGTCAAATTATTTAAACTCTCCCCGTCCCCAATGCACAAATCATAAATGTTCGCTCATATTTGATATTTCAGTATTTTACGAATATCATCGATACTGTATCATTTCATTTTTTTTTCTTCTATTGGGCCTTTTGCATGTACAAATCAACATTATTATCGCAATGATATATCGTATTGTTCAAAGTCTACCAGTATTTAAAGGGCGAAAAAATAATGACCATGATCCATCAATTACGAGGATGGCATCGACCCGATATTATTGCCGTAATTTTTTTTTCTTCCGAATGAAAAAAAAAACACAAAAAAAAAAAAGTAAAATATAATAATAAAAAAAATATATATATATATTGGTAAATTATTTTTTTCCTTCTTTATTTTTTTTTCTTTGTGTCCCCCCCTTGTGATGTGTGCGTGTATGTGCGGTTATCCAGGACATGATAAACCTTGCCATCCGAGTCTTACAATTTTACCAGAGAGAGTCTGATTATTCTCATGCATATGTATACATGTTCAATATACGATTTCAATGTACAGCAGGGCTATAATTTCATTAAACAAGACGACAGTTTCGCAATAATCGAGATTAAGAAGAGGCGAGCAGGGGGCTGAAGTTGATATCAAGGGGAGGTTCAATACTCTGTCTCTCTCTCTCCCTCTCTCTCTCTCTCTCTCTCTCTTTCTCCCTCTTGCGTTAAAGACAGAGCTCATATGATAATCGTAATATTAAAAGCTCTTTATGAGAAACAGAAAAAATCAAATCTTATTCGCTGTATATAGTATATATACATCATAACGAGAAACTAGAATATATATATATATATATATATATATATATATATATATATATATATTAAGCAGCTGAAAACAGCCTGTTTGAAGGTTCAGGTCAATATGATATCACCGAGTGTCTGCGAATTCTAGATTTGGATCGAACCTCGTGTCACCAACGTTCAAGGGTCATGCAACTTTTTGAGCACTTATCTTTCTTACAGAGAAGAGTCACGCATGCATATCGCTCTTATGCGTAGTATATATATGTATATATGTGTGTGTGTGTGTGTGTGTGTGTACTACGTTCTTTACAAGACACACACACACACATCATAAATACTAGTGTATATAGCGTGGAAAATTTTCGGTTCTTCATCATTTTTTTTCTCCTCGTTTCATTGATTTCTTTACACGTCCTTCAGATGTAACGATGGACCATTTATTTTCATCAATAAAATCGATTGATATTGATAAAAGTAATTCTTCTTTGATTTATCAATTTCAAGCCGATTGATCGTTTGTTTTTCTTTCTTCTCTTTCTCGTATTTTCTCCTCTTTCGAGGTAATAATTTTGTTCATCCTCGAAAGTGAGATTAATCGGAGTGGCCAACGTCGCCAATAATATATATTCACCGGGAGAAACGGAGAGCAAATGATGAGCAAAGATTTGCATAAAAATAGACTTTCCTCGCGGTCATGGGTCAAAAAAGTCGATGATTACTCGAAGGCTTATCACATGCGGAGACTTTTTACGATTCAACCAACAAGGCGAAACCCCTCTCCGGTCCTCGTACGCCTTTGTCAATAAATTATTATATATTTTTTATTTCACCGCGTTCCTCTTAAATTATAACTTCTATGCTCCCTCTCCTCCTCCTCCTCCTCTTCATCCTCCACCTCCTTCAGTATCACGTGCTCGTTATTTTATGGCAAAACTTTCAGCACGAGATAAATATGCTGTAATTTTTTTTTTCCAACTTAAATTAAAACGATTTATCGTAACGATGAGAGATATGAGTTTGGTGCTGTTAATTATAATGATTGATTTCGTAAATGAGAAGCTCTCTAAACTGATCGACGTAAAGTCTGCTTCAATGTGTAGCTGAATTATTGATAAGACTTTTTTTTTCTTTTCTATTTTCAGACAAATGCATCGTTGGATGTCATGGCAGTGAGTGTCCCTTGTATACGATTCGATTTACAATTAGTATTATTAATAATCGTTATTATTTTATGTATATATATATATATATATATATATATATATATATATATATATATAGTTGGCTATTGGTGTGGGAGAAAAAAATCTAAGTTTAATAATAATGATAATTATTGAAAAATAGTGAACCCGAGCAAAGCATACGCAGAAGGTCGAACGTACACGTACGATTTGGAGGGAACATCGGTAACATCGGTTACCGAGGCACAGGGTGAATCGAGACTCAAGCTCAATGCTATCGTTGAACTCGCGATAAAGCCAGATTGTGTTCATCAAGTGAGAGTGAAGAATCTCCGGGTCAACGGAGCTGTGAGTATTGAATTATCCTCTCGCACAATTCACCTCGAGGAGGAAATGTAAATTTTTGAAAATCGATAGAAAAGTAATAATTTGAAAAAAAATATATATGTATATGATAATATTTGTGAATTGGGTGAATTATAGCCGGTGGGACTCGAAGACGTGGAGAAGCATGCTCTTCAGTTCAACTATCACGATGGTCATATCGATACGAGCGTTTGTGCCGAGGAGGGAGACTCTCAGGCTTCTCTCAATATCAAGAGAGCCGTCATATCTCTCTTTCAATCGGCTGTTATCCAGGATTCAGGATCAACGACTCATCGTGAGGTCAGTGTTGTCTCTGTTACGTATATAGGAGAGAATAATAATTCAAATATAGAATAGACAAAAAATAAGAATAATAAAAGTAAAAAATAAACTTTCATTTATAATAATTACAGACGGATGTTTTTGGTGGATGCAAGACTGACTTTACTTTTCACAAAGAGGGAGATTCTCTAATCGTTCACAAGTATCGAGATCTTGCTCATTGCACACATCGCGAATCAATTAGACAAGGATTGATAACATCAGCTTTTGATCCAAACGCTGATATTCAATCGTCACCTTTGCTAGCCTCCCATCAAAAAATCGAGCAACGTTTTAAAAATGGTATTCTCAACAAAGTGGTGTCGAGCGAGAATTATGTATTAAGGCCATTCAGTAATGGCGATGCAGGTGCTAAAACGATCGTTGAAACGACAATGAGCCTTAAGGGTGACAAGGCCAGTACACCTGGTGGTTCAGTGTCAAAGGTTAAATCATTGATATTTGAGGCACCTCATCCGATTGTCGATTCGTCGGTGAGCGCAATCACGAAAGCCCTCAGTGCCGTCAAGCAGGAATGTCCAGAAAGTTCGGTAAAAGAGAACGCAGCTAGAAAATTTGCCGATCTCGTCAAGGTACTCGGTGTATCGAGCAAAAATGACATACTCAGTGTCTATCATCAGGTGAAATCTGGTGCTGGTTTTGACAAAAAAACCGACAAAAAGATACTCCTCGATGCTCTATTCCGTACCGGCAGTGGCGAAGCTGCTGAAGTCGCCGTTGAATTGATACGCAATCATGAGGTTACCGGTCTTGAGGCTCTCGCGTATTATGCCAGTTTAGCGCTTGTTCGCCATGTAAATTTAGCAACGGTCAGCTCAGTAACCAGTCTGCTCGATCAACCGGAACTTCCGAGAATGGGTTATCTTGGCATTGGTCAGATCATCGGTAAATATTGCGAGCAGCACGAATGCGAAAACGTAGCCGAGGTTAAGGCCGCTCTTGCTAAGATCATTGGAAAAATTGACGGTAAAAATAAATTTAACACAAGAGACAAGGAAAATATCGCGATTGCTGCTCTCAAGGCACTCGGGAATGCAAAATATCATGACGATCCAACCAGCGAGAGAATAGCCACGATCGCCGTTGACATGAAAATTCCAAGTCGCGTTCGTGTCGCTGCGATCGAGGCACTTCCGTCAACCTGCTCGATGAAATGGAAGAAACAACTTTTCAAGGTATTTGGCAATAAGGAGGAAGACAGCGAGATTAGAATCAAGAGTTATCTCGCACTTGCCAGTTGTGCCTGTCCCCATGTCGCGAGTAACATCAAAGAAATCATCGATAAGGAAACGAGCAATCAGGTTGGCTCTTTTGTCACGAGCCATTTGAGAAATTTACGCGCCAGTACCGATCCCAATAAACAAAACGCTAAAAGACATTTGGAACAAATCAAACCGCGCAATAAATTTCCCGAAGATTTTCGTAAATTTTCATTCAACAATGAGCTTTCGTACAATATCGGAGCCTTTGGGGTTGGCTCGAGTGCCGAAAGCAACGTAATTTACAGCCAGACAAGCTTCGTACCACGCTCAGCGAGCCTAAATCTGACCACCCAAGTATTCGGACACAGTTTCAATGTTCTAGAAATTGATGGACGTGTCGAGAATCTTGATAGACTCATCGAGCATTATTTCGGGCCAAAAGGTGAGCTCAGGAGTCAGGAAGTTGTCGAATTTGCGAAAGAAGGTAAGAAGAGCCTGACGATGGTGCATGACCGAATCAAGGAACGTTTTACCAAAAGTACACGTGGTCGTCGCGATGTTAAACAGGAGAATCTTGATAAATTCGCGAAAAAGGTAAATCTTGGGGTACCAACGAGTGACAAGAGTCGGGCCATTGATGACGATGATCTCGATGTTGATGTCTCGATGAAAATGTTCGGCGTTGAGCTCGCTTATTTGGATTATCGGGGTGCTGGACTTGGCGCCGATCCGAGCTCATTCATCGATACAATCTTCGATATTCTCGATCGTGGCATCAACGAGGCTAAACATTTTGATAAAAAGATCGAGAGTCATGTACACTTTTTGGATGCCGATCTCGTTTATCCAACTGGACTTGGTGTGCCACTTTCAGTCGGTCTCACAGGTACGGGAATTGTTCGTTTGAAGGCAAGTGGCAAATTTGATATTCCGGCTATGATAAAAAATCCTGAGAGTGCAGCTGTCAGAATTGCCCTCGAGCCAAGCGCCTCGATCAGTGTTGTTGGCAATATCATCATCGATGGATTTGGGGCAGAATCGGGTCTCCGATTAATCAGTACACTTCACACATCAACCGGATCTGATTTATCGGTCAAGATGCTCGATGGTCAGGGTATTGATGTCAGCTTTGGAATTCCCAAGAGGAAACAGGAAATTGTGAGTGTCTCGAGCGAGGTACTCTTTGCCACATCTGATGCTAAACACACGGTAAAATATGTAGCGCCGAAATTTGGCAAGGGCAAAGAGCACACTGACTGTTTCGATCAGTTGTCCGGTATGCTTGGGGTTACCATTTGCGGACATTTGTCATATCCATACGAGAGCATCGAGTCTGTTCATAAAAAGCCAATATTCCCACTGGGTGGTCCAGCCAAATTTGCCATCAGCGTTGAGAACAATGACGTGACGAATTATCACTTCAAGGCTTATTACGACACGAAAGTACCGAAAGCTCGTTCACTCGAGATAACACTCGAGACGCCAAACAGTAAAAATGACAGACGCATATCGTTAAAAATCGATGGTGCACTCGAGCCCAACAAATATGTCAAAGTCTCCCTTGATTCGCCGTACAAACAGATATCAGCGGAGATAAGATTGAAGAATAATCAGAATGAGCAGACCTTGTCAGTGACGGCGACCAATGATGTCGACACATATTTCCTTCGTGCTGGTGTAGCAATTGATTCTGGCACGAAATACAAGCCGATACTCGAATACAAAGTCCCCGAACACATTGAGAGATTAGCGAGCTCGAAGACCGGTGGAGGTGGCTCGAAAGGTTCTCAAAAGGATGGTCAAATGTACCAGGTCAAGGGTGACGTTGACGTCACTGATTTTGAGGGTGGTAAAAAGTATCAGTTCAACAAAATCATTATCATAGCTGCTGATCGTCAACTTGCCAGTCTTGATGGTTTCGTTGCATCCAGGCCCTCTGGTCTTCTCGTTGATGCAAAAATTTCTCATGGCGAGGAGAATCTCTCGATTAAAATGGACGCGAAAAAGACCGATCATAAATTGAGCCTTGATCTCGTTGTTGTACCCTCGAAAGATCCAAATGCTGGCTTTAAAATTCTCTGGCATTACGACAGACCGAATGAGCTTCTCGATCATGAGTTTATTTTCATTTACGGTGCTGATCTCAACTCGAAAACTAATCGTTTGACAATTAGCGATAAATTTTCATACAAAAAATCGGAAAAATCAGTCTCATCGCTTGCTCCGTCTTATCTCAAACACGTAAATTCTGTGAAAACCGAATCGAAAATAACTTGGCCTGCTGAGGGCTTGTCGAGCGAATTTGAGATTGAATTATCGCCAACATCTTTCGAGACAGAGTTTGACTTTAAATATGGAAAATTCAAAATAGGCTCAGAGCTCGAGGTCAAGGTTGAAAAGGAACACGCGAATGATGTAGAAGTTAAATTCAAGGGACATTTTATCGACACTAAAATATCACTCAAAGGAAAACGTACGAAATTGGCCAATGAGAAAAACAAACTCGAGGGATCGGTAGAATTGTCCGGTGGTGGAAAGTATGTGGCCACTACTGATATTGTATACGATGTGAAGCAAAACCATGTCAATGTACAGGTAGACGCTGATCTTGACCTCAATGGAAAAAAAATCAAGATGGATTACAGTGTCGAGGCAAACCAGCAAAAGGCAAACAGTCACGCTACTCTTACGATCGATGCAACGAAATATCTTGATTTTCTTTTAAAACTGCAGCGAACAGGTGAAAATCCTCATGGTAATCTCAATCTTAATTTAAAAAATGTCATCGTGATTGGAGGTCAATTTAATTATCAGCATGGCAAGGGTACTGCTAATGTCAATGTTGATTTACCGACCTTACATCGTAAAATAAAGGGAACCGGTGAGATAAGCGTAAATGGTAATCAGCACAATGGTAATCTTGAGATTCTCCTTGATGCTGAAAAAGATCCGAGCAAGCGTCTCAAGATCACGACCAATTCTGATGTTTCTAATGAGGCGATCGACTCGAAGAATATCATTGAAATTGGCAAATACAAGACTGAGATTAATGTCAAAGGTACGATGAAACAGAATGGAAATAGCGGTAATCAGGGCGATGGAACAATCGAGATAACATTACCGAACGATCGTTATATCTTAATGAAAGTAATTCACCATCTTATTCGCGATGGAAAGAGAAATCGCCTTGGTGGCTCATATCAGATTAGCGATTCGGTCACTAAAGGTGGAAAAACAGGAAAATTGGCATATCAGACAGAACTTACTTGGGTCGAGGCACCGGAATATGAATACATTGGCAAACACAGTCTAGCTGGAGAATCATACGAGGGAAATAACTTGCAGCTCGATGTGTCTGCGAGTCACGAGAGAGTGCCCAGCTCGGACAAGAGAAAGAGCCAAATGATAATTGGTGCTGAGGGTACTATATTACCAAAACCATTATTATTTGCACTTATGACTAATTACAATGCTCAAGATGGCGATTGGAAACTCAAATCGAATCTAGGAAGCGATCTTGGTCTCAAGGTATGCCTCGTTTTTCTTTCTTCTTCTTCTTCTTCTTCTTTTTACTCTTAATGACAAATATTTTAACATATGAAATAATTGTGACAAATAATAATAATACTCGATGACCTCCACTTTGACAGGGTCAGGGAGAATACACGCGTGGAAATTTCATTGACAAGCCAGCAACGAACAAGTTTCTTTTGGAATTGAGACTTCCAAGTGAAAAGCTTTCCTCGATAAAATTAGAATCGAGCGGTAGTGCACTCGTTCCTCACGATAAGGAAAATAATAATTTCGAGTACATTGGCTCGACAACTTTGACTTACAATGACGACAAGAGCTTAAAGGCTGATGTAAACGTTCATCAAAATGGAATACCCGACAATCATCACGAGAGTGAAGGAAATGCCAAAATAACTTTGACTATTCTTAACAATCCGCCATTGACAGTTGCCAGCTCGTACAAATCTGATCCTAAAAATGAGATTAAAAAAGCTACGGGAACATTGAACGTCAATTATGGCAATAAAGAGGCAAGTTTAACCGGAGATTTGGCTTACAGCGAAGATCTTAATTCTGTCAACTTTGATGGAAAAGCGACAACGCCTGTTGAAAAATTCAAGAATGTCGAGCTTAAATTATCAAGGAAAAAGAATCAAGATGAGACTCACAAGTACGATCTTTTGCTCATTGCCGATGATAAAAAATACACAATCAACAGCCAATTCCAAATGAGTCAAATGATTAAGAGTATCAACATTGTTTTCACTTGTCCAAATGGCAAGACTGAATTACTCAGCAAGTTTAATGATCTCGGCGATAATGTCTATACAGGTAATTGTTGTAGTTTTTGTTTTTTTTTTTTTTTTTTTTTACTATTTTGATGACTTGTGACGACAAAATCTCGTGCTCGATCTCCGGCATATTATTATTATTTGAATAAATAAATTATTTTATCATTTTTTTTTTTTTTTGCTTCAAAAGGTGAATGGAAAGTTGTCTCGCCGCAAGGTTTTGTAGCGACCGATGCTAGAGTCAAGATGGACAGTATTGACAATTTCCTGATTGAATTAAACTTCGACAGCGACAAGATCAAGCATCGAAAAATTCATGCTGAGATAGCAACAAAGCCAGGAGTAAAGACAGGCAAGACGATTCTATTGACTGTGACGAGTGATGGAAAAAACATCATAACGGGAAGGTAAAGCCAACGTGTATTATAATATATATATATATTTTTTTTTCTTTTTTTTTTTCTCTTAATGGGCGATTATAAAATTAATAAAATTGAGCCCTCGTAACGGTGTTGATCGTGACTCACCTGGGCGCTTGTAGTGGTATCTTGTTGACATTTAAAAAATATGGCAATAATTATTACAGCACAAACTACAGTAAGCGAGATGAGGCTGGTAAAATGATCGTCGAGGGTAACGGTAGTGTGAAAATTGGTGAAAATACGAGAACATCAAAATTCACGTATTCGCGTAAACAATTGACTCAGGAAGTTGATGGTGAGGTTGGGGTCGCAATACTTCTCAATACGAATTTCGGACCATCCGCAATTGTCGGTGAGCTCAAGCTCTCCAACAAAGAAATTCTCGTGTTCAACAGTTTTTGCGAGCAGAGCAAGGATTGCGCTCACTTTAAGCTTCAATCTGCCTTTGACAGTGACAGTGAGTCTTTCCTCCTTTTTATTCATTCTCCCATTTTTTTTAATTTTTTTTTCGTCACCTTTCATTTGCTTTCTTCGTATATATATTTTTCTTCAATTTAAATTTTAAACGCTCATTCACAGGCCATTCTCAAGTTAATCATCAGCTGACTGTCGAGGTCGATCTTAAAAAGTTTAACGTACCTGTCGAATTTGGCCTCAAAACCAACACGAAATATCTATTAAAGGAGCCAATCTTTGATCATACCGCCAATTTATACGTTCACACGTCCAAGGACAAGACTCAGTACTCATCCGAGGTGTACGTTCATGCCAAGGACTCGGGTAAGTCTTTTCCTCTCGATCATTCGATCCTCTCTCTCTCTCTCTCTCTCTCTCTCTCTCTCTCTCTCTCTCTCTCTCTCTCTTCCTCCCTCCTCCTCCTCCTCCGCCATTTTAATTCACTTGTCGTTTAATTTTTTTTTTTTTTTCCTCATTACCACAGCCATTGTTCTGACACTGCCGAGTCGCGAAATTGCCATTGTATCGTCGTACGACATTCCCAAGACTCGCCAGACTGGAGCTCTCAAGATCGACGTGTCTGTCTATCTTGATAGAAAAAATAAGCCCAATGACAAGACATCCTTTGTCGCGAGCGGTGACATCAACATTGAGAAAAATGCGGCAGCTCTTAATGGCGAAGCTAAATTTACATATCCGTCCCAACCCAAGGTTAGCATCTCATTTTCATCGATTAACAATGAAAAATCATTAATTTTCGTTTAATTTCTATTAAAAAAAATTATTAAAATTTTTTTTAATACGTTTATAGGATATGACGATTAAGGGCAAGCTTCATTATGGGGGTGAACATTTGTTAGATGCACATCTTGATCTTGACGTATTTGCCAAAAAGACACAAAAGATAACTGTCATTGCAAAATTGATTCGTGCAAATATACCAAAGGGATACAACGTGACCGGAGCTCTCGAGGTCAACAGTCGTGGACAACAGCTTAAGGTTGATCTCAAACAACACTTTGCCATATCAGCAAATGAGATTGGCTTTGGATCAATTCTTTCTTACACCGATCAGCATCAAAAACTCAAAAGTCTCGGTGCTCTTTTCTCCCTTAATGCCAAGGAGGCTCATATTCTCGTTCAAGCACCAAACAAGGATCTCATTAAATCTGATACAAGCATTGAAATGACCAAAAATGTCCAAAAAATCGATACGGAATACACAATTCTTGATAATCCAACAGTCGTCATGAACTTTGAGGCTAATAATTTGAATTCTTTCAAATATCAGCACAATGAAAAGAGTGAGTTTAACATCATTTTTATTTTGTTTTTCAACACTCTCCCTTTTCTGAAAAAAAAAAAAAAAAAAATTCTCCATTGATGGAATTGATTTGATTTTTTTTTTTTTTAGACGATCCTAAAACCAAGTTTGCTGCTAATGGACGTTTCGTGCTCGGACAATTGGCTGAAATACACGCAAATTCCTTCAAGAATGGAGAAAAGAAAAATCTCTTCAGTGTGTTGATTCATCTGGATGAGAGCAAATTCCTGAAACCCGATTTTGATTACAGTAAAGATAACATCATCGCTTTGATCGTAAGTTGATGTAATATAATTAATAATAATTATATGTATTAATTGTATTAATTGTATTAATAATAATTATATACATATATATATATGGCTATAGCCTCACGCGTGTGCAATCTGTCGAATTTGTTATTATCGAGTTTAAACATTTGCCATTCGCTCTTTGTAATTTTATCTAGGATTTTTACCGCTCCCGAGGAATCGATCTTGCCAAACAGCTCAAAGAAGTTGGCGGGCAAGCAGGTCAAGAGGTCGTTGTCGAGCTCAAAGATCTCGTTCAACATTTGAAAAAAGCCCAGCCAAATTTGAAACCATTGATCGATTATTATCAGGGAGAATTGACGAAATTGAAAAATGAGCTTCACGCTGATGATACAATTAAGGAGATCGAGGCTACTCTGTGAGTTGATTATTCATCACTAAATATTAACAATGATAAATGGAAATTATTTGTCGTTTCTAATTTTCATGCAATTGACAAATTGTTAATTTTTTTAATACAGGCACAAAGTATTTGGTGGTGTAATAGTCGCTGTGACCGAGACCCTTAAACAATTGGTTGGTCAAGTGGCCGAGCTCAATAAACAATTCCACGAGATTATCGAAAAATTAGCCGAGGCAATAAAATCAACTTATCCACATCTCAAGGAGTCCTTTGACAAAATTTTCCACGCAGGAATTGAAATTTTTGATGCAGCTGGAAAACTCGCCACGATTTATCTCAAGGCCATTCTTAATGTAATAAACGAACATCAAAAAGAGATAAAACAATTGGTAGGCGCTGCTGCTGAACTTGCACAGGACATTGCAAAAATAATCACCAAAGGAGCTTCACAGATTGAGAAAGAGCTCGAGGACTTTGTCACTTTAGTTATTAAACAAATCAAAGCATTGCCCATTGCCGAATTTGTCAAAGAGAAATATGGAGAATTGGCCAATTTCCAAGTACCCGACGCCATTTTGATTCCCATCGAAGAGGCCTACGTTCAATTACGCAAAATTCTACCGACCCAAGAACTCAAGGAATTCTTCACCGTCACTTACGATTACATCATGTTACATATCAGACGTCAAAAGGTGAAAATTTTATCCTCGACAATGTGCTGATATTAATTAATTAAATAATTGACAATTAATCAAAAAAGAAATCATTTTTTTTTTTTTGTTTTAATTTAATTTTTTTTTAAACAAACAGGTCGATGATTCTATGGAAATTAAGAAAATTTGGAGCCATGCAATCGAGGCTATCCAGTCTGTGATTGCACTCGTTCAAAGTCACACGACTGTCGAGAAACTCTTTAATTTCTACGTAATTGGACTTCCAGCCGATATCAACGCCATTAGAAATCTTCCTGGAATTTCCACTCTGAGAGTTTCGATTCTCAATCTATTGACCAATCACGAGCTTCCCAGCCCCGCTGATATTTACTACGCTTACAGGTTTGTTTTTTCTTCTTTGTGTTATGTGTGTGTGTGTGTGTGTGTGTGAAATTTATTTTTCATTGATAAAAATTCATATAAATTAACAAGATTTAATTCAAAAGGAAAATAAAATTTGTTATTGATTGAAAAATTTATTAATTTCAGACCGACGTATCACGCGAGCGATTTAATTCCACCTTTCAGCAAAACGGGCATTTTCCTCGAGGGTGGACATTTCTTCACTTTTGACGGACGTCATTTGACAATGGCCGGAACTTGCGATTACATTCTCGCTCAGGATATGCGCGATGGAAATTTCTCTGTCGTAGCCAATTTTGCAAGTGGAAAATTGACGAGTGTCACCATAACTGCACCTTCCGAGAGCATCACTGTCAAGTCAAATGGAAATGTCAGTTTTTAATCAAAAATTATTTTTAATCGATCCGGAAACTTTTTCTTTTTTTTTTTTTTTCTTCGTTACTAAATCTCAAAATTTTGTTTCAGATTCTTGCAAATGGCAAACCTGCTGAATATCCGGTCAGCACGAAAAATTTGCACGCGTTCCTGACTCTGCCAATACTTAATGTAAAATCTGACTATGGCGTTCATCTCATGTGTTCCCGAAAATCACCGATGATTTGCATGGTTCGCGTGTCTGGATTTTATCTTGGAAAGCTTCGTGGAATTTTGGGTAATGGCAACAACGAGGCCTATGACGATTTTATTCTTCCATCTGGTCACGTGAGTTTATTATTAATTATCATAAATATGATTTAATTAGTGCTGTAATTATACCATTTAATTAATCGTGTTATTATATCATTTAATTAATCGTGTAATTATAGGATATAATTAATGCTTATCGCATAAACAATGGGGCTAATTTTTTTTCTTTTTTTCATCCATTTATTTATTTTTGACAGATAACCGAGAACGAGGCCGAGTTTGGAAATGCTTATAAATTGAATTCGGCATGTGCAGCTGCAGCTGTCACTGATCACAAATCTCACCATCGCGATCCAGCCTGCACCGAATACTTTTCCGGAAGTTCCTCAATGAGGTCAGTCGGATTGACCCAGGCGGATTTAATTTTTATGCTTGCGCCATTTTTATTTTATTTATTTATTAATCGATTTTTTTTTTTTTTTTTTTTTTTGTTCTCGAGCAGGTCCTGCTTCAATTACGTCGATCCTGCACCTTATCGTCAAGCTTGCGACCACGCGGTTAGTGCCGGCACCCCACAGGCTGCTTGTCTCATTTCTGGCGCTTATTGGGGCGCTTGTCTCACCCAACGTGTTTTCATTTCTGTTCCAAATTCTTGTGGTGAGTTGCAGCGAAATTAATTCGTATTTTCTCCCCTATACTCTGATGATATTATATTCTCCATCACCCTCGTATTTTTTTTTTTTTTTTTTTCATGTTTCACTCATTTTTAACTTTATTTAGTTATTATTAATTCAGGAACGTGCAAGGTCAGCGATAAGTCTGAAGTCGCGAATGATATTATATTCTTCATCATCCTCGTATATTTTTTTTTATGCTTTTTATGTTTCATTGTTAATATTTTTTTTTAAATTTATTCAGGAACGTGCAAAGTCAGCGACAAGTCTGAGGTCGCAATCGGTGATTCCTTCGCTGTCAAAGTTCCCCAAAAACAAGCTGACATTGTTTTCGTCGTAGAACAGGATGTTCAGAATGAAAAAATCTTCAAGGAAATCGTTCAACCTCTCATAGCTGACATCAAAAATGACCTCAAACAGCACAACATTGCGTGAGTGATTAATTTTTTGTTTTTCTTTATTTTATTTAAAATTTTTTTAAATATTGTTAAATATTATTTTATTCGATTTCTTAACGTTACACGCAGTGACGTTCACGTTGGACTTATTGGCTTTGGCGAGCACATGAAATGGCCCCAACATTACACCACCGGTGGCAGCATCGAAATAAATGGCGAAGTTTCCAATATGAAATTTGGCGAGAGAACTCCATTGATAACTCTTCAGGTACGCCAGATTGACCTCTAAATAAATTATAATGTTTTTTCTTTGATTATATAATTTTTCAATAATTTAATTGTGGAAAAATTGAATTTAAAAAAAATACAGGAAGCCAAGAATGGCGATGTGGCTACTCGCCTCAAATATCTCAAGCAAAGACTCGACGTTGAACTTGGCACATTTAAGCTCACCGATGCTTACGAGGAAGCCATTAATTATCCATTCAGAATCGGCGCTGCAAAAATTGTCGTTGGTGTCATGGCGTCACCGTGCGAGAAAAGTCCAATTCCAGTTTCGGTGAGTAAATATATCTTAAAAAATACTCTTCGTACTTGAAAAAAAAAAAAAAAAAAAAAAAAATGATAAATCGATAAATGATCGCTACGCGTTAGTTTTTTTTTTACTTCGATAAAAAAAATCCGTGACATTTACAGCTCCAACAACTGAGATTACTGATGGGTCAAAAGGTCTATCGAGATCTCGGTCTGACATATTACCACGTCTCATTCCTCGACGAGATACTCGTCTCTGGTAAACCCCGTAAAAACGTTGTTGGCTGGGACGCCGAGAGTGCTTATACCTTTGCTGACAGTGCAAAGAAACCTCTCGAGGGCAGCTCTGAGATGAAGAACAATCTTGTTCTGACCAAAAATGATGTTTGCGCAAGTTTTGCCGTTTCGGTTAGTTTTATTTATTTTTTAATATTTTTTTTTCCTTTACAAATACAAATAATTGTTTTTTTTTTTTTTTTACACGCACGTCCATAGTCCGGAGGTGCAGCATTCAGCACTAGTCACTTTGTCGACGCAAAGCCAAACCAGAAGAAACAATTTGTTCAAGTAATTGCAAAACGAATCTCCGAGGGTGTCGCCAATACTGAGCTCGAAGAAAATTGCATTTGCAAATTGGACAAGGGCATTGACGCACATGCCAGTTGCAAAATCGTCGGACGCAAAGAGAAGGAAACTATTGCAGTAGGTTTTTTTTTTATTACTTTGTAAATATTTATTTAGTAAATTTGACGATATATTTAATATTTTGATAAATGACAAATTTGGCAAACTAGAACTTTAGTATAATTTAAAAAATATTCATTTGAGTCTATATTTTATTTTAATTTTTTTTTTTCATCTTACAGAGGCACAGCAAAGGTGCCAAGGGTTAAACGCAACTTTTCTCCAAGATGCAAGCTATTATTAAAAATTAATTAGGCCTGTAATGTATTCGTAACTTTTTCATTATATGTAAATGCTGAAATCTCTTCGATCGTTCAACGAGTCTATTTCTTTTTTTTTTTTTTTTCGTTTTGTCCTGTTTGAATAAAACAATATAAACAACTTTGTCGATCGATCGATCCTCCAAATTTCACGCATATCTCACTAATATTATACATATAATCTCGATTATTTCTTTTTTAATTAAATTTAAGATAACTGATGATGTACGAATACTACTGAGCTATCATCACGATGAGAATGCAATGCAATGTTACATATCGTTTATCGATTTTTATTAAACGCATATCGTACAATTATTTGACTATTTGTGACCCAAACCAATATAATTTTACGACGTAAAATATTCATTATCTCCTTACACTCCCTTTTATTATTTTTTTCTTTTGTTTGTTTTATCGATCAATTGGATATATTTTAGCACCATTTTCAAATAAAATATATATATTTTTTTTAATGTCAAGCTAAAATATATCAGAGATGTGCGATAATTTGAATAAATTGTCAAATGGGTCAGAGAGTCCAATTCGAGCATGGACAAAAATTCCGAGATTGAAATCAACCGAACCACAATGTTTTGCACCTCGTGTCGATGTGACACATGCTCGATTGGCTTATGGAAAATGGGCTCTTCCTATGCTGGTGATTAATTTACTTATTTATTTATAACACGAGTTTAATTAATAATTGCTATTATAGATTGCCTCTCTCTCTCTCCCTCTCTCTTTGACAAGGTACGAGATTTAATACGCGAAAAAAAAAAAGATGGAAATTTCACGGCAATTAGACAGACGATAATGAGTATCGCGGATCTTTTGATAAATCCTGAAGAATTGATTCGAGCCATAAAACTTGAAATAGCTGAGAGGTAAATTGGCTCATCACGATTCATTGTTATTTTATTATTGTCCATTTATTTTTATATTATCGGATAGATTGCATCATATTTGTTGACTTTGACAGACTGGCTGATTTATTGACATCAGCTGATCCTTATCTGAGAGAGAGAGTGGCCATTATGTATGGCACGATAGCTCGTCAAAATGTCGGCAGAGAAGCCATTTTAAAAAATCCGATAATTCTCCATCACATCAGCTCGACAGGATTTATCGATTCTTTGGCCGTTATTCGTATTAAAATGGCGCAAGTCATTGAAATTCTTGCTCGTGATACCGTCGGTTTGACAGAGATAATTTTTTCTCAATTTTTCTTTTTCTCAAGACTCGAAAATTATTTATATTTTTATATCTTTCCACATTTTTTTTCTTCTCATGTTCAAAGCTGCCAAGACTTTGTTTGCTTACGGATTCATCGAAATTATTCTCGATCGTATTATTTTCGAGGAAAATAAAGCGATATTGGTACGCTAAAAAATTATTATTAATTTTGCTAATTTTGCTGCCAGATAAATTCAAGTTTTAGTTGTTGAAGAAGAAAGTGGGCAATAAGGGAAAAAAAAAATAATTCCTCTCATTTGTCGACATTTTCATATACATTTAATACATATGATTGAGAATTATGGATGATTCGTGAACTAACAATTCATGCGATATGATATATATTTTTATATTGTATGATAAAGCTAGTGCATCTGGAATGTTTCGAGTCGATGCTGATACTGAATGGAAAGGTTACCAGGATACGGGCTGTGGAAATAAACGCTATGGAGAAGCTCTTGTTGCTGCTCCAGGAGAATATCGAGGAGGAGAAAGTTGTGGCTGGAGCACTCTCTTGTTTGGCTATTTTGTGTCAAGAACAAATCGGCAAAGAAAAGTCTATCCAGCTTGATATTTTGTCTGTTCTCAATCAAATATTACGCAACGATCAAGTTCGAACAGAATTTCAACATTAATTTATACATATATATATATATAGCTTATCCTATAGGATGTTTATATCATGGAAAGATGAAAAAAAATATTTTTACAGCGTCAGGGGATTCACGCAAAAGCTGCAAGCGTCACAGTTTTCGCGACGATAACAACACGAGGAAAGCTCCGAGCTTTCGAGTTGGGGATTTTACAGAGGCTTGTAAAACTTGCTGTTTGCTCGTCTACTCACAATCGAGAGCTACAACTTGCTTCGATCAAAGTAAAAATTGCTTAAATACACACACACACACACATATATATATATATATATATAGGTATGACTGTATTTTTTTCTGGTTTGGATACATGATAATGATTTTTCAGGACGACCTTCCGTCCAATCGCAACAAACACGTGTGTCTAAAATTGCACATGTGCACACAGCAATAACGATATAAATATTTTATCAATCCAGGCTCTTTCAAATATCGCAGAAATTCCCGAGGGACAAGCGATCCTCCTCTCGGGGTATTCCATGCTAATCGAGGATATTGACACTTGTGCGGATGAAACAATTGATAAACACAAGAATATCTTGCTGGAAATAATTCGACGACGAACATAACGCGCATCCCCTGCTCACTGTGAAAAAACAAACACCTGTGATTTTCGCCACCAGCACACTCCATGTGCAAATCAGCAATTCTCATTTTCTTTCTAATTTATCTAATTTCACTACGAAAAAAAAAAAAAATTGATTACATTAGCCAATTAACCCGCCAACTCTCTTACATATTATTTCGACATTTTTTTATTCTTTTGTTAAAATATTCATCAGAATTAATGACAAGAAATCGCGCCTTGAATGACGATGAGGAAATTAAAAGTGGGGAAAAAGTGGAAAAATGAAAAAGTGGATTTTCCAATTTTTCCTGTCTCAGAAAAATTTATCCATGTATCGAAAAAATCCTTAAAATTGATGAAACTTGATTCAAGGTCGTGCCACATGTGCCCAGATACCAGAGCAAGGCTATAGATTCAATAGTGTCCAAGTGTGCGAGTATCTTGCTGGCTTTTGATAAGACCTGATTGACGACATGAGAATAATAACGCACATGCTGAAAATATTATGATAAAGCTAAATGAGAGACAGATGGCACAAGAAATAAACAATGGCGAGATGAGCTATGTAAAAAAAAAAATCGTCTATTCGTTATATACATAAAATAAACGAGTACGAGTGAATAAACAATTGTGTCTATTATCATATTTGTGTGTGTGCAGCGACGAAGCGAGACACGCCTTATCGATTCTTGTCTGCTGAATTGTTCTTTTTATTATTATTTTTAATTTTTTTTCAAAGACGTCATCGTGACTTTTTCCATACGCGTGTACCAAAAAAATATTTAACGTGCATGCTATAAAGTCACCAGGCTTATATTTATATATTTTTTCCTTATACATGTATATATATATATATATATATATATATATATATAGTAGCGAGTGTTCATAGGCCAACTCGTACGAGTATTCTGCGGTGATATCCAGCATTCATATGTATATATATGTATACTTTTACGACTAATCACTCGTTTTCTAAATTTAATATCACAAAAAGCAGGCATATATATATATATATATATATATATATAAACAGCAAATTCCCGCTCTTGTGAGTACTCGTTCTGTATTTTACCAAATATAATAATAACACAAAGGAGAAACTGCTGTGGAAGATGCCTATGTAAAGATTTAATAGAAGCAAAAAAATGTCATTGATGCAGCACTTTTTTGCTTTGGTTGATTCATTCACTCGATCTACCGATGCAGCAACATTTTAATATCCTTTTCATCTTTCGTTTCCAGTCTGTCGCACAAACACACACGCAAACAAATGACAGTTGGCAATTAAAGTAATTATTAAGCACGTGATTCTCCTACGAGGTTATAGATATATGTCTAATATAATACACGTTACTGATTTGATATAACGAGAACAATCAAACACGCGAACAATATGAGATGAATCTCGGATTACCTTTTTTTTCGTATCACTGTCATAATTATTTAGTTATCATTTTTACCTTGCATATATAGCAAAAATAGTCACTAAATAATATATATATATGTATATTTTCACACCCAAGTATACACGTTTATAGTTAATAAATCACACTGCGTCAGTGTGATGACGATAAGTGTCAGAAATTTTTACCTCGACTTGATTCATCATTTGGACCGTGCCCATAATTTTCATTTTTTTCATCATTCTATTTTTAAAAAGAGGACATCGATGATTCTAAAGGAATCCATTGAAAAATTACCAAAACTTGGAGAATTGCCGCAGAACTAACCATAAATTTACGGAGAAAAGCAAATCGTATAATTATATTATTTGCATAATAGCAAATGGCTCAAGATAATTTTTTTTCTAATACGCGAGAATGTTTGTTACTTTTCTCCATCTGCATCTTGTATTTCAGATTTTGGTACGAATCTCCTTCAGCTTGGAGAATAAATTGGCATTCACGACAGCATGAGAGAATAATCGCACCTGCGTGTATGAATAATTTGTGGGCATGTGACAAGAATTATAACGAATTATGATGAATTATTCCGACGTGCTAAGCACGTGGATCGATACAAATAAAATATTTATCTGAGCATTCATGAAATTTAGTACGTGTCTTGCTCATTTTAGTTCGCAAGAAAGATCGCAACATCTATATATATATGCGCGTATACACCCAGCAATGAGAGCGAGGAACATTTTAGATTTTTCATCCAAAAGTGTATTATCGAATAATACGAAATAATATCACGTTGCGATAAAAAATTATTCTAGATTTATTCTTATCACTTGTCACTCGAGTCACATCAATGACCTTATTATATGCATGACGAGAGAGCTCCGCGATTTTTTTTGGCGATAAAAAAAATATATATACCGCTCATAAATTCGAACAAATATGACGCTGAAGAGAAATGAATTTATTCACTTGTCCAAACGAGGATACACGATCAAATATCGGTAAAGAGGCTCAGAAATCGCGACAATAATTCTTACGATCGCGATTTATACTTGGCGTTATCAAATACCATATATGTAGTATATGGTAGAGACCAACACTGTCTGAGAAAATTCACGCAAATAAGATTAACCGATAAGACATACCGATGTGAAAGAAAACAATCGATTGAATATTGAATTTAATAAAAATCATTAAATTGAAAAAAATAAATGGGTTTTCCCCAAAATGCGTCATAAAGAGCGTCATGCACATTATACTTTTTATTGATATTTTATTTAAACAGCTGTTCTTTAAGCAGCGAATATATTCAAAGAATGAGCCTGCACGATTTCATGAATGATGATGATTTTTTTCTCCATGTTTTATTGTCAACAATGATAATACGATAAAAAACAACAGTTGATGCTACAAAAAAATTATTGAGACAGCATTGCTGCTAAATGGTAAGTATTTTCTCAACGGGAAAGAAAAATAATTATCTTATGTATGTACAGAGTCTCGAGAATGTACAATGAAATCATCTTCTCGATCTTTTATCATGACGATTCTCATAGTCGAGTTGCTTCATGTTTTCCCTGTGATTTATTTATTTATTTATAGCTGATGAATGTCGTTGACCGATTGGTATTATTATATTTATTATCGATTAGCTTCGAATTTTTATTGATGTTTCACCTTAACATTAACACAATACACATTTCCATAATTGAAATTTGGCTCAATTGAGAATTTTGACAACTTGAAAATATGATAAAAATATTTTTTTAATAATCAACCATATTCGAGTTATTGATATTTTAAGACTTTGAATAATAACAATGTTAAAAAATTGTTAACAAATTAATTGAAGAAATAATTCTTTAACAAATTAATATAAAACGTTTTCGTTTTTCTTACAATAATTATTCCCTGATGATGACTCACAACGATTTTCATTTAAAAAAAAAAGTATACCAAAAATCCTCGTAAGCAGAAAATTAAAAATTAACTTCTATAACATGTTGAAGAATTATTTGTTCAACTAATTTTTTCGAGTAACCTTTTGGCATTGTAATTATTTTTCAACGTCAATATTGAAAGATTTTTAAATGTCGTTGTTTTTTAAAAATATTTTCATCTTATCACAAATTAATGAAACTTTTCATTGGTAATATTTGTGTGTGCGTGGATGACGATAATTTTTTATAGAATATTTCTTGCAGAAAGCTGGAGCGAAGCTCGTTCACTTTTACGATTAATTTTTTTGTTTCTCTTATCAAAGCATGGGAGGAAGTTGTTATTTTTGTAGCCACAAATTCGTATCGCTATATAGAGTATCCCAAGCCAAAAAAAAAATATTTAAGTTTATCCTATCATATATACGAGTATGGTCAATTTTTTTAATTAATTCGTTTGTATTGCGTCGCGGTGAAACGCTTACACAGGAAATCGAATTCAGCTCGTTTCCTGTACCGCTAAAATTCGCCATTGTTATCTACGACAGTTAATCACCTCCGGCGAATACCCGAAATAATTGGACAAACAAAACAAAAAATAACAGTAAAATGTAGTGATAACATTTGTGATGAAATGACAAGTTCAAGTCTGTAGGGAAAAAAAACAAAAAAAAAACTGACGTGTCATGAATATTCACACATGAAAAAGCCATCAGCTCTTTATAATGTTAAAAAAAAGAGAAAAAAAAGAAAAAAAAAACGGCTAGTGTGGAGTTGATTAATTTATCTTGTCGATACGTATACATATATATATATATATGCGTATAAACGACTATGAAAACGGCTATTGTATAATTTGACGTTTTGTCACGTCGCGGTGTGGGGAGAACGCGATTCACAGTCATGGATTTATATATATATATAGATATGTGTGTGTGTGTGGGTGTATATATATATATATATATATATGTATATAGTAGATATCGGAACCAGCGGGAAACCCGACCGCTCGGGAACTTCCCAGCCTACTACATATATATACATTAGTCTCTCTCGTCAGATTACGAATTTCACCATGATTGATTCTCCACTCATACACATCTGTTTACATTTAATAAAAGCACAATGATGTTACTTTTCCTCTCCTTTCGTGCGCGTCATTGATTGTACACGTACCGAGTGTAAAAAAAAAAAATATACCATCAGCATTTGTATTAATATTTATTCGATGGAAAAATTCTTTAATTTTTCGTACACAATGAAATCATAGGATAAATTCAAGCATACATCAGTGGATAAACCGGATGTGCCGTCAACTTCAGGTTCCTGCCCCTATACAGATTCTTTTTGTCGTAATGACGTGCTGGCCTTGCGTGTAAATTCTGCGAAACAAGGAGATGATGAGGTTACCCATTGTTTGCCATTTACATATTGTGCGGGTCCCGCAGCTGTCATTCTCACAATAACCCGGGACAATCATCGCGGGTTCTTAATTTATACAGAGCGGCTTATCTTTAGCCGGTAAATGCTTAAAGCCTGAAATTTTTGTGCGTCAACTTGGCGAATAATACATTTAATATTTGTGCGTACTCTAGTGTATATATATATGATTATAATCCTCCACTATGCAGTTTCTACTACTTACCTTTATTTATGTATATATGTATATGTTTTTATTTTATGTATATATATATATGACTATAATCCTCCACTATGCAGTTTCTACTACATACCTTAACTACTCATCAATAAAAATCACACCTGTATATATAGATATTATTATCGTCATTGCTATTCCATATATATATATATAGCAATGGCTGATTGCAATGACGATTTATACAGAGTGTCTTATTTTTAACCTGTGATGCTTAAAGTGTGAAATATTTGTGCGTACCCTGGTGTATATATATACATATATATATATATATGACTATAATCCTCCACTATGCAGTTTCTACTACATACCTTAACTACTCATCAATAAAAATCACACCTGTATATATAGATATTATTATCGTCATTGCTATTTCATATATATATATATATATGCAATAGCAATGACGATTTATACAGAGTGTCTTATCTTTAACCAGTGATGCTTAAAGTGTAAAATATTTATGCGTACCCTAGTGTATATATATATATATATATATATATATATATATACGACTATAATCCTCCACTTTGCAGTTTCTACTACTTACCTTTACTACTCATCAGCAAATATCACAACTATATATATAGATATTATTATCGTCATTGCTATTCCATATATATATATATGCAATAGCAATGACGATTTATACAGAGTGTCTTATTTTTAACCTGTGATGCTTAAAGTGTGAAATATTTATGCGCACCCTAGTGTATATATATATATACATATATATACGACTATAATCCTCCACGATGCAGTTGCTACTACTTGCCTTTACTACTCATCAGCAAATATCACAACTATATATATAGATATTATTATCGTCATTGCTATTGCATATATATATATATATATATATATATATATATATATATATATATATATACAATAGCAATGACGATAATTGTAGCGCGTTAAAACAGATACTCTCGCACCGTGATGAGAATTGTACTCGAAACACATATATATATATATATATTTACCATCAGCATAAACCTACACGATGTACATACACTAACATAAATTTCATACACACGTATAGAATGTTGCTCTGGCTTTGCTGGATCGGTTGATTTGAGTGGGGGTAGGCGGGTGGGGGTGGAGAAACGAAGCGCGGTAAATACGGCTGAAAGCCACTACGCGAATCAGTCGTCTCGTAGAACTCGATTCAATCGTTGAACCATAAAAAACGGGAATTTTTCGGTTTTACGGGTGTGCGCGCATATGTGTCCGTGTCGAGAGATACTCACAAAGCGTTTTTTTTTTGTTTTTTTCACGCACTTATTCGCTAATAATAATAGAGAGACCGGCTAAGGAATAATATCAAGAGAATTGATACTGTCGCGGATAATTTTTTTTTTCCATAAATAATACGCATATCCTCGTGAATATGTAAAGTGGCTGATATAAATCATCAAATATATGAGACTTTTGAACGGAATCTCCGTGAATTGCACGTTGTTATAAATATTAATTCAACGTCTCTCTCTCTCTCTCTCTCTCTCTCTATCTTTCTTTCTCTCTCATAAATATACTCAGAACCTCGAAAATTATCATAATCGATTCTGCTTTATTACGACACATAACCGGAGGCTGCGACAGCCTCGTCGGCTGATATTACAAGTCGCGGTCATCTGCTCCCAGGAGCCGGACAACGCTTCGTGTATCGCGAGTCTCCAACATGAAGACACAACTTTCGCTCTGAAGCGGGGACGCTGCTACCTTTCGGAAAAAAGTCCAGACCCTCCTTGTTGGAGATATTAAACACCTACGGGGAAGAGACAAAAGAAAAAGAAAAAAAAAAAAGTGAGTCACAATGGCCTCGGATTATTTGGCACAAGCCTGTAAAAAAAAATCGGTAATAAAATTAATATACATGTGTAGGAAGCTTTTCAGCAGAAACCATTCGTTACATTTCGAATGCGATACTTAAAATTAAACTAATGGTATTTTGAATATTAATATATTACTAGGTATTTGAAAATTAGTATACATGCAAAAAAATTTTGAAGCTGAATTGTACAGAAATTAAGACACCAATTGATAATATCAATATAGATGTGTGTATTAAATTTATTTCACGTGCATATGATTTTCAATGAAAATTACATTACATCGATATACAGATCTGTAATAGTAGTGATCTCAAGGATACATTTTTTTTTCATGCAGCAGCAGGAGACGAGATCGATCTATATATCCATTTATATCTGTCCCATGGGATAGACTTGTAGTATTCACATGATGGTAATCAATAATTATATTATTTTTTTTTTCATATATTTTCTCATTCAACCAATTGTACGCGTGTCAGGAAACAAAACATTGCAAACAAAGACTTGTAAAATATTTTTTTAAATTTAATTTAATATAATTTGCATACATTATCTATACCTATTACATTACATCGATATAGAGATCTGTAATAGTAGTGATCTCAGGGATGCATTTTTTTTTCATGCTTACTCGTGTTGAAAAGCTGCCAGAGCCATATTTAAGTGAGATTAAAATTACCGTCAGTAGTGTCGATGAAATACATTTTTTTAATAGTCTTTTTTTATTGGAAATTAACACAAGTGCTGCTATACTTACGCACATGTTACGTCGTCTTGTTACACTTTTCATTCACACCGATTGCGCAAAGTCTGAATACAGTAAAGCGTCGAGTATCCGCAGCAGATGAGACGGAAGGCCTCCCCCCCCCCCCCCCCCTCCCACGCCTCGTCAAATAATTTAAGGATAATAGGATTCTTCATACTATAATGAAATGAGCGATAAAAAATTTCAAATTTATCGCTCGTACATGCTAATTTTGATCTTTTTTTTTTTTTTAACAAAAAGATAATTCTTTGGGTATTTTATTCATTGGGGATTAACTAAAAATGGCGGAGATGTTTAAAAATACGAGACGCGCAGATTATTCTATAACGATTTATCGAGGCTTGACTGTACTCGAGAGAAAATACGGAATAAATTACAAGATTAGCCCAAACGTAAATTATAATGTATTATATACATATATAATATATTGGTAGTTGATTAAAGTGGCGAGACTTGCAAATTCGAAGAGGCATCGTGACGTTAATTGTAGCATTTTTCGTAAAGAATAGTAAAGCCTCGATTATTCGGGGCAGATGGGACCAGGGACACCCCGGATAATTGAATTCTTTATACAATAATGAAATGAGGGATAAAAAAATGACAAGATTAGCCCAAACGTAAATTATTAATGCATTGTATACATATATATATATATTATATTGGTAGTTGATTAAAGTGGCGAGACTTGCAAATCCGAAGAGGCATCGGTGACGTTAATTGTAGCATTTTTTGTCAACGTGATAATGCACAAATATCGTAATTAATCGAATAAAATTTTCTTACAGACATGAGGGAATTTGTTGCTTTATTGTTGATGGCCTTTGGCCTGTCATCGTGCACATATGGACAAATAATATTTCCCGACGAGTTCCAACTTATGCAAAACGCTTATGCCAATTCAGCGCAAAATAGCCAGTCATCCTTTCAATCGGCACCGTCGAATAAAAATGTCAATGCTGGTGGATTCTCCGGTTCCACCGCGGGCTTCGCGGTGAATAATGTTCGCGAGGAAAGCTCGTTTGCATTCGCTTCAGCGCCAACACCGTCCCCGAGCTTTTCCAGCCAACAACAGACTCAAGTTCACAACACCGAGGCCGAATTTTGGAGCAATCATGTGAGAAAACATTTAATTAATTTAATAATAAATATTTACCAGCCTCGATGCACGAGGGAGTTTAGCGTGTAGGAAAAAAAAAAAAAAACAAAATAATAACAAATACAAAAAAGAAACATTTTTTTATTCTTGTCATTTTTGATTGTTCCTTTTTACAGGTGAACAATATTATAGCAAGGGGCGTGGGTAAATTTGCACTGGACATGGATCGAGCGATTTATCGAAGCCTGGGACAGACAAAATCTAATGTCATATTTTCACCATTGAGTCTCGTTGGTACTCTGGCAATGGTACTTTTGGGCTCTGCTGGTATTACTTTCGATCAAGTTGCGAAAATTCTTGGTCTCGAGTCTGGCGTTGATATTTCGGGTCATTCTGAGATTGTACATCAAATGTTTGGGCTACTTCTCGAATCCATTGACGCGCGAACAACTTCTCTTGGTCCACAAATTTCAACGGCCAGTGGAATATTTATTCAGGTACGACGAATTCCCATCATAATATGTGTGAGAGAAGAAAAAAAAATTATATATACATATATATATATATATATTTATTTTTTTCGCCCGACACTAAACTCGCGTTAATATAATAATAATTACATTTTTTTTTGTCCACATCCGCAACGTAGAATGGTTATCCAATTCGACCGGAGTTCATGGCAATCAGCCAGCGAGTTTACAAAAATGAGGTCATCAACCTCGATTTCATACGTCAATCGGGTGAAGCTACGAAAACGATCAACGATTGGGTCAAGGCAAGAACGAAAGGGAAGATATCTGGAATTTTAAATCAGCAGCTCGATCGCGATACAAAGCTCATTATAGCTTCGGCATTATACTTCAGTGGTGAATGGAATATGCATTTTATCAACGGAGCTACCAAGATGTATGTTTTAAATTAGTCAACCCCTCACCCCTTTCCTCTTTCTTCTTGCTATCTCGGAAAAATTGCCGATGAGAATGGTTCACCATTTTTATTTTTTTACTTAAAAATATTTTTTCTTTCATCTAGTTAATAATTATACAGAGATTCATGGATTTAATTGCAGAAAACCATTCATGGTCACACCGACTGAATCTGTCCAGGTGAACATGATGTACGGTGGTGGGGAATTTCCCTTTTACCAAGACAAAGCGCTGGGTGTAAAAATCATTGGGTTACCTTACAAAGGCTATGATGTGAGTGAGTTATTGTCATGATTGTAAATTATTAGTTTTTTTTCTCCTTGTATTTCGTGAATTTTGATGATTTATCACAGCAAACAAGAGAAATACTCTTGACGAACTTTTTGTTTTGTTTTGCTGATTTGTTTAATTTCCATTTTAGCCGGCGGTTGATCAAGAATTTGCACCAAAATATCAGGCAACGATGTACGTTCTTTTGCCAATATCCAAAGAGCCCGATGCTCTGACCACCCTGGAGAATAGTTTGACAGTTGATAATCTCGAGAATATGATCAACAGTATGGTCAATCAAACTTGTATTCTTGGCTTACCTCGGATGAAACTTTCGAGTACGCTCAATTTAAATCGGGCTCTCGAATCACTTGGGCTCACCTCTCTCTTTGATCAGAATACATCGAATCTTGGACTTTTATCACCAGGATACAACGAGACGCAAATATTCTCGAGATTTGGGGATGACGAGGGGGACGGAAATGTGGATGGGACTGCTGGTAATGTTGGTGTTGGTGTTGATCCAGCCAAGAAAAATAATTACTTCAGGTACGAGGACAAACGTGGTGGCTACAACGTTGAACAATGGGACTCTGGGGTTATCATCAACAAAATTCGCAGAGGTCAAAGGAGTATCAAAGAAGAAACGGCTGAGGATGATGAGCAGGTCAGCATCAAGGATGAGCCAATCAGCAGGATCGATGAAACGAAGCAGAGTCAAAGGAAAAAGGAAATTGAGGAATCGTACGAGCTCCATCATCATTTTCCTAATAATGACAATGTGAGGATCATTCAGTCTGGCGATGACAAATACAAATTTAAATCGCCATCACGATCAAAACGACAAGGACGTCCAATTGATAATGAATTCATTAGATTTATCGAATCTCGTCAAAATTTTCCTAAATTCGGTCTTGATACTTTGAGAAATAGCCCAAATCTTGGTAATCCTCGTCTTTTCGCCTCGGATGTTCTTCATAAAGTGGAAATTGACGTTACAGAAACTGGCACGGTCGGGGCTGCTGCCACTGCGGTAGTTATTCAGAGAAGTGGAGATGCCAAAAGATTAGTGGCCAATCGACCATTTTTATTTTTCATCCGACATGAATTTTCAAAATTGCCATTATTCTGGGGCACTGTTCACAAACCAACGCCCAGTTATTAATTTTCACGAATAGTATTAATACGCATTAACATTTTATCACTTTATTCCTATGTAGGGGTACATATATATATATATATATATATATTCTCATTTTGGGACATTCCTCAGGAATATAACTCAATTTTTCTTCGTATGATCGACGGTAATGCAAACTAATTGTTCATGCTTACCGCGCCTACCAATTAAATCTCTCTCTGACTCTTTCCTCTTTCCTCTTTTCCTCTACCGATTTTTTTTCCCCTTTGGAATGCCTCCGTGAGTATATAAGAACTGTCAATCTTTTTCTCTCTCATGTCGTATGTTCGAACTTGAATCTAAAATTAAGTCTTTACTTGAGATTAAACTTGAAATTATGTGAAACATAATTAACTGGTAAAAAAAGATTTTTTTTGTGATTTTTTTCCCGATAGAGAGCTGCATGTATTCAAAAAAAGGGCAAATTCAATTATCCAGAAAATTCAGAATAAAATAATTCCAGAATAAAATCTGTCTCTCATGCACTGACGCATACACCAGCCGCAGATTTTCATCATATGGCCCATCAGCTCGTGTTAACTTATTTCGCTGTTTGGGCCTTATTGGTAGGCATATTTTTCGACGGATGAAAAATTTCGAGAGGTGAAATACAACAAAAGCATTGAACATGATCTCTGGCCAGCGCAATTGTACAAATCCTTAATATCGTGATTTATATATATATATCAATAGCTATAGATATTGTTATGATAAAATATGTACGCGTTATTTCATTGCTGTACATCACTTTAGCGAGATGTCTACTCGATATCATTACACATTTTTTTTTTTTCTCTCTCTATTTTACACATCGAATGACACACGCTGTTATAACTGCTAAAGTATATTTTCCATAAATAATTCATTTTTACAATATCAACGAGTTCATTTCATTGCCTCAACCGCGGCGTTGACAGTCATGTAACAAAAAAAAAAAAATGGAAAAAATAAAATAAAACGAAAGTAACGACAAATGTGACAATAATAACAACAAGCATCATGACAATCATGTGACAGCATTGATTGAAAGAAACTAAGTATTTCCTTTTTCAAATGTTCTTTTACCTCCCGTTTCTCTTATCCACATCCACATCCACATATACATATAATATAGATATATATATATATACACATATATGTGTGTGTGTGCATGTGCTCATAGGAATAATTATTTCGTCACGTTTGACGAGTCAATTAAGAGTCTCCTCGAGAAATTCAGTGCTGGTGACATCATTCTAAAGGTAATAGCGAACATTATCGTCATCTTTATTGTATATAAATTGGTTTTTTCTTTTCTCACCACGATCGTACAATTTGATGTAACAATTAAAAATTTCTTTCGAGTGTATACTTACCCCATCTCGTTTGAGACTAATTGTAAGTATACTAGATAATATACATTAATAATGGTGTAGAGATAAAAAAAAAGGCCGATATGTATTCACCTTGGATTTATTCAGCCACATCTCCTCGCTGATCAATGCCATTGTAACATTTATGATTTACTTCTTCCTTTCTCTCTCCCTCTCTCTCTCGTGTTTGCTTTGGCGTAAATTTTGCATTTCGCAGTAAGTAAAAATAGAATGAGTATTTTACATGTTGTTCGTGCATACCACATGTAAGTATATACATACTTTGCCTTATTATTCACCTTTAGTTGGGCCTATCACACGTATATTACTTATATATAAACTCCACAAAAACGGGACAAATATAAAAACAAAAAATAGGGAAAATATAGAAATTTTCGTACGTGGATTTCATGTATATTTTATGTCCGGATAAATATCACTTCTGCATCATGAGACATCGAATACAAATCGATACGTTTTTAGTTGGGTTTACCACACGTATGTTCCTTATATAAGTTAGTGGGCCCAGTTACTGACAGTCTTATGAATAAAAAATCTTATTTTTTAATCGAGAGAGATGGCAATAGGAATTTTTGTGGAGTGTCAGCAATTGGGTCCACTATCAGCAATTGGGCCCACTATCTTTTGTACCCTGAACAAAAACGAGATTTACAAAAAAAAAAAAAAATAGGGGAAATATATAAATTTTTGTACGTGTATCTCATGTATATTTTAGGTCCGGATAAATATCACTTCTGCATCATAAGATATATAACTGTATCGAAACTGGCGATGGTTTCGTGAAAGGCACTAGGGTGCTCGAGTCAACGACGCTCTTCGTTGTCCAGTCTGTCACGCCTGCGTTCAATATGATGTATTAATTATAGTAGGGCTAGTAGGGCGAGATATATATATATATATATATATATATATATATATATATATATATAAGCCAAAAATACATACATTTTGATACGTCTTTTATCTATACCTATAAATATATATTGACTTATTTTCTATGGGGAATATGTGACTCGACAGAATTCGTAGATAGAATAATAAAATATACATATTAGGGTGAGGGGATGCGTTTAATCATCACAACTCGTCGTATTCGCTCGGCCGAGCGATATTAAAATCGAGAATCTCGTCCGAAGTGAGAAACCGAACGTCACTGTCTTCCGAAAGTGCTGAGCCACTTCCACCCGCACCTCTCTTGTATGATTTTCGTTTTCGCACCATCACGTAAGAGATGATTGTCGTTAGAATAATGGCGGATGCTATTACGATGACAATTGCCGCTATACCGCTAACTCCGAGGGACATTGACGAGCCTAACTGTTGAATCGTTGCTTGTTCTGCACGCACATGAGCTTCTGCAATATTCAATTTAACAATAACTGGAATTTATTCATAAAATAATCGTGTCACCAATATATCTCACTATTAATTAATTGTTAATTCTTAGTTTCTCTCTCTCTCTCTCTCTCTCTATTTTTTTTTCGTATATACTTACCAGTTCGAGCAGAGACACGAGCAGGATCCTGCCAAGTTTTCGTTATTTTAGATACGAAAGGAGTTTCAGCGTGAATCAAAGTCGTCGATTTTGTTACAATTGGTCTTGGGGTTGTTTCATTTTTCGTTTTGTTTTTTGGAATTCCCGTACTGGCATTTATCCGCAGTGTCGTTATCGTTGTGGAAGAAATCTCGGTATTTCTAGCAAGAGGATCAATGTCATCCTTGGGACTTATGGAAATTGGTTTTTTCGCCGGTATCGAAACTGGCGATGGTTTCGTGAAAGGCACTAGGGTGCTCGAGTCAACGACGCTCTTCGTTGTCCAGTCTGTCACGCCTGCGTTCAATATGATGTATTAATTATAGTAGGGCTGGTAGGGCGATATATATATATATATATATATTTATAAAGAGAGAGAGAGAGAGAGAGAGAGAGAGAGAGGGGGGGGGGGGTTAATTATACCGAGTACGCAGTATTCGGCGAAATCGGGACAGCAAATGGACGTTTGAGCACAATCGAGATTGCATCGACAGGCATCAGGAGAGCCCGGCGGCAGAATAGTCGTCGGGGCATCTAAACCTGCTTCGCTTCCGCATCGACCTCGGCAGCTCTGAAGAGCATTCACATACTCGATTTGATCTGTAAATTCAATTATTGTTTTTTTTTTTTTTTTAATTTTCTGACATGAATTAAGCTTCATGCGTACATGTAAGACAAAATAAAATCGATCAAGATGTGTTCAGTACGAATTACCATCGTTGGTTGGAATCATTTCCGGGGTTTTAGAGGTCTCGGTGAGATCAGAGCACTCGTCACCCTGAAGAATCGCCACGTCATCGACTGCGGTGTCACTGGCGTAACTCGAGCCCCTGATACCCTCGATTACGATCTATCGAAAGAATTTTCATAATTTTATAATCAATTTCATAATTATATCAGGCCCAAAGAATAAAAAATTCTTCACGTATAAAAATTTGGGACTTATTAACGCTGAAATAATTTATTATCATTATGAAAATAATGAAAAATGAAATAAAAATAAAATTAATGACCTGAAAGCTCGTGTTGCTCGTCGGAAGATTAAATTTTCCATGAAGCCACTGATTTCCCTGATTTCCAGATTTCTCAAACATCAGCTGGGACGTATTTCTTTCGGGCTTAAAGTATACTTTCAAGGCCCCGATTGTTGCCCCATACATGTGATACCTGATGTTGTAGCAAACAAAAGTTTAAATTTAAAATTTAACCTCAAGTGTCTATATTATTTATTCATTACAGTCCTGTTACTTCTGTATATTATACACTGCAAGATTTTCTTTTATACCAGAATGAGAAACATCCGGAATCGGTCAGAGAGGCGTTGTAAAGCGGTGAAACAATTCTGGCAGTGTCATTTACGAGACGGCCGGATGCCTCGATATAGAGATAATATCCTGAGGAGATATACAATAATAATAATAATAATAACAATAAAAATACTAATAATATCGTTTATTATGCATACATATATATATATATACATATATATATATATGTGCGTATAATCTTATACGAGCCTAAATCATGAGCAATAACAAAGAATAATAATTAGATGAAAAAAAAAAAACGTCCATCTCACCGTCATAGCCAGGACCCAAAGTATGATCGTGAGATGGTCCCGTACCAATGTGGAAACTCGGTGTGTCGTGATTGTATCTGAGCCAGTCAAAATCGTGAGTTGGATCTTGCTCCCACCAACATAGATCGCCCTTGTCAAAATCACAGCTTGTCGGGGCAGCTACATCGGAATCTTTTGCAAATAATCATCCGATAGTATTAACGTATATAAAAAAATATATACATATATATATTTATATATAGATCGATCGGTAAAAAAAAGTGAAAAATTTGATTAAAGATCCAAAAATGTTTCACTGCGCTTCTCTCTTCGTTCTTTTACGCGTCTATGTACGAGAGTGTAGAATATGAGACATAAAGATATATATATATATATATATATATATATATATATATATGTATATATCATACATGTCATATACGTATACCTCTGCAATAAGGCGCCGTCGCGTTCCACTTTCTGCCATTGCAATAAATTTCTGCAGCACCCACGAGTATATATCCTGGCTCACAAAAATACATTGATACTGCACCATTGTACTTGGTCGCTATGAGGGCATGTTCCGGTTGTGGCGGAGGGGAACACTGCGAGCCTGCGAGAGAAAAAAAAACGCGTATTGCTCGTATTTATCATACAATTAGATATAATATACGATTTTATCGTGTAAAATATTATATGGAAAGAAAAAAAAATGAAAATACAAGCAACATATAAAAAAAAAAGAAAAAAAAAACGCGTATTGCTCGTATTTATCATATAATTAGATATAATATACGATTTGATCGTGTAAAATATTATATGGAAAGAAAAAAAAATGAAAATACAAGCAACATATAAAGAAAAAAGAAAAAAAAACGCGTATTGCTCGTATTTATCATATAATTAGATATAATATACGATTTTATCGTGTAAAATATTATATGGGTAGAAAAAAAAATGAAAATACAAGCAACATATAAAAAAAAAGAAAAAAAAAAACATGTATTGCTCGTATTTATCAGATAATTAGATATAATATATGATTTTATCGTGTAAAATATTATATGGATAGAAAAAAAAATGAAAATACAAGCAACATATAAAAAAAAAAGAAAAAAAAAACGCGTATTGCTCGTATTTATCATATAATTAGATATAATATACGATTTTATCGTGTAAAATATTATATGGATAGAAAAAAAAATGAAAATACAAGCAACATATAAAAAAAAAAGAAAAAAAAAACGCGTATTGCTCGTATTTATCATATAATTAGATATAATATACGATTTTATCGTGTAAAATATTATATGGATAGAAAAAAAAATGAAAATACAAGCAACATATAAAAAAAAAAGAAAAAAAAAACGCGTATTGCTCGTATTTATCATATAATTAGATATAATATACGATTTTATCGTGTAAAATATTATATGGATAGAAAAAAAAATGAAAATACAAGCAACATATAAAAAAAAAAGAAAAAAAAAACGCGTATTGCTCGTATTTATCATATAATTAGATATAATATACGATTTTATCGTGTAAAATATTATATGGATAGAAAAAAAAATGAAAATACAAGCAACATATAAAAAAAAAAGAAAAAAAAAACGCGTATTGCTCGTATTTATCATATAATTAGATATAATATACGATTTTATCGTGTAAAATATTATATGGATAGAAAAAAAAATGAAAATACAAGCAACATATAAAAAAAAAAGAAAAAAAAAACGCGTATTGCTCGTATTTATCATATAATTAGATATAATATACGATTTTATCGTGTAAAATATTATATGGATAGAAAAAAAAATGAAAATACAAGCAACATATAAAAAAAAAAGAAAAAAAAACGCGTATTGCTCGTATTTATCATATAATTAGATATAATATACGATTTTATCGTGTAAAATATTATATGGAAAGAAAAAAAAATGAAAATACAAGCAGCATATAAAAATATCGTTGAAAAAAATAAAATAAAGGGTCGCTTTGTACTCACTGACGCAGACTGGTGTTGGGGTGTCCCATTTGCCTCGAATGCACGTCGAGTACTTGTTACCTACCAGCGTGTAACCCTCGAAGCAGGTGAATCTGGCAAGTTTAGCCCTTGACCTCGTCCTAACCCGACCGTTTGGAAATAGTAAAGGTGGGCAACGGGCTAAAAATAATTTGACCTCTTCAAATATACATATTAAAACGGCCAATCCGTTTATTACGAGCGGTTTCGCTCTTGAGAGACACCCGATACGCTTTCATCTTATGCGCATACTCTCCTATATATATATATCTTATATATATATCTTATATATATATCTTATATATATATATATATATATATATATATATATATATATAAGAGCGTACATATGTTACAAGTTACACACACTATGTACGATGCTCGTGGACCAAGTCGTTATCGTGATATGAAAAATATTAAAAATACCGAAGTTTTATCGAAAGTGTATATGCGTCCAGCGAAAAAAAAATAGAGAAAAATATTAATCGAAGCCACCGACAAGGGTCTGCAAAGTCGATTATATATCTATATCGGAGAGACGTAGATATTTATATATATGTGTGTGTGTGTGTGTGTGTATGTAACGAATGTTTTTACTCACCTCCACTTTCCCATGACCCTGCAACGCATTCACTGAGAGCTACCAGTATCAAAACTATCATATGCCTCATGGTTAATTTTTTGTTGTTGTTTTATTTTATTTTCAATTAAATTAAATTAATTAAATTAAATTAATCAAACTCAATTATTGTCGTCGTTCGCTGAACATAACACTGAGGGGAGGTGGTGTGATCGGCTGGGGGGAGGAGGGAGGGGGTGCAACAGTCTCTCGCGATTCGTAAAAAGGGCTCATTCGATTCACCTCATTGAACAACAGAAATTTGTCTATTCGTCCTTTTGCTGTTTCATAAAAAGGACAAAAATAACGGCGAACTTTTGGTAAAAAAATAAACGCACGTAAGGAATCACTCGAGTAATTTTTTATTATTATTTTTTTTCAATTGTAAACCGAGATCAAAAGCAACAAAATGAAGAAAAAAAAAAACAACGTGTAGTTGGCACGAGCAATGCGGAGACGAGACAATACGAATGATGATATATCATTCGAGTACGAGATCTCTTCCGTTTTGGCAGCTTTTCGACGAGTCTTTTTCTCGAGGGCGGAGCGACACGTCCACATCCCTTCCCGGTTGTGCGCACCAGAGATTGTCTCGCTATCTGTTTCCGGCTAATTATCGCCAGCAGCAACATGCGAGCTATGGCAAAACGAGAACATATAGCACACGAGCAGCAACCGCAGGCTTTCTCGTTCTTTTTCTCCAAAGGAGAGAGAGCGAGAGCGAGAGAGAGAGAGAGAGAGAGAGAGAGAGAGAGAGAGAGCCATCAAGGGATTTTCCGGAGCATGCGAGCTCATCGTATCGTGAGGGTCTCGGGATTTTGCAGATACTTGTCCAATGCATCCACCCAATATTCTCCCAACACTCAGATACAATATATATATATATATATATATATATATATATATATATATATTTATCAAGATATACGAAGGATTTTCTGTATATCTCTTATCTTGCACACGTGAGCTATTCCTCGGGGAGGTCCATTGTATCAGTACAATATGCGGACATGAATATTATATAATAAACTAAAGCAAAAAGAATTTATTTACCATTGAAAAAGCTTTTGTTGGATACGGTGAAATGTTTTATTTTTTCTTTTTCGTATAAAAGAAATTTCAGTTGAATCAAATAATACTTAAATGGGCCAAGTAAAATTCGTGTAATGTAATTAAAAAATTGTATTTGGCCAAACACGAAAAATTTATTAAGAATATAATATGTATTTCTGCATATGTAACAAAATTTATCATTCAATAAATTGGCTTTTTTTCTCGATAAATAATATTGGCGAGAAGAATACAAAGAAAGTTTCTCAATGAGATAAATTCGCGCGCTACTGTCCTCGCCTCTCTCTCTCTCTCTCTCTTTCTCTGATCTGTTCGTAGTAGTACGTACGCGTGCCGCGATAAAACGAGTAAAACACGACAATAATGAGGAACAAGCCGGCGCCAGAGCTTCCTCCGGATCGCAGATTGTCAGCCTCGTCCTCATATTAATATTTTCGTGTTGGCTGCCGCGCAACACACAAACTAATTCCTTTGACATTCGTCGGGTTAGACGATCGATCATCCCCATTAATTATTATCTCGAGGAAAGATGGAAAAAAAAAAATTGATCATTCTCAGGAAATAATATATTTTTTTATTGGTTACTTTTTTTTTTTAAATCAATTATTGAAAGACCAGCTAACTCATATTGATAAAAATTTCGCATTACACTCGTATTATTTTCATCTCTATGATATCAAAATACGTGCCAATATAAACAATTACATTTTTCCCAATTTTTGGCCCCTCTTGAAATGTACAAAAAAAAAAAATATGCAACGCATGTTGCAATGAGAAAAAAAAAGCATTGGAATGTAAATTGTATGGAATAATGTATGTCACGTATACGACATGATAGATGTCGCTATGATGATGCAAAAAAAAAAAAAAAAAACGGTTTTTATTCGTTATCGATAAATTGGTGATCGATCGGATGCAAAATCTTTTATATCTACAAGTAGATAGAAGATAAATTATCCGCGGTTGACATTGATACAAGTCAGCTGATCAAGGAAATATTATTCATCAGCCTGCTAACGAAATAAAAAAATTATGTAAGTGAACTGAAAATTAAAATTAATTAATAAAAATGCAATGGACAATTGAACAAAAATAATAATAAAAATAAGGCTCATCATACCGATTTTCATTGATATCCCGATGGCGAATAGGATCTCTTGTTTGCCAGATTACGAAGATGATGCTGATGCTGCTGATGATAATAATGATGATCATGTTTTATTTCTCCACCTTTTACAGAATTTCTCCCATTGACAATCGTCCCATAATTCGAGATTTGTTGAGCATTAATATTCTCATGCTCGGAATTTTCACCGATGGAAGAATTTTCATCGATAAAAATTCTAACTGCTCCATCTGGCAAGTGGGTTATTTTTGGAAAATTTCCAATCACTGTCGAGTCTCGACTGAGGCTTGTTGCATTTTTGTATTTTTGTAATTGCATGTAATGAGACTGATGATGAATTCTCGAAGGGTCAATTTTCTCTTCTCGAACGAATTCAAGAGGCATTTTGTATCGGATATTTTCACCACTAGGATGTCCTTGGGCCGTATCGTGAATAATTTTTGGTAGATTATCGTTGGTGAATTTTTGACTTGCTGGTTGAGTCGAACAAGAGACGTTTGATGCTTGATGAAAATTCGATCGAGAAACTCGACGATGCTCTTGCGCTTTGTCATCATCGGAATGAAGAAAAATTGAAGCTTTTTTATTGTAAAAATTGGTCGAAGGTTGCTGATAAACGAATGTTCGAGATCGATCAAATTGCTCGTGTCCTTGGAGCTTTAGTGGCTCTCCTTGATCCCTACTTTTACTCATCTGATGCTCAACTAACCGAAGTTTCGTGCCAGAAATCATGCCAGACTTTTCTGATTGGTTATCGATGATTTTGCTGGTTAATTGTCTCGTAATATCAAATGGAAGAGAAGGAGCTGCAATTGGCTCAAAATTTGCATACATTGGAATTCTTCTTGGAGGATTTGTCCCATTGGTCCGTTGAAGAGCGAGAAATTTCGTAGGCTGCGATGCTTGAAATCTTTCACGTCTATTGTCGATTGAATGCTGTTGGTGGTTTTTGGTCAATTGCCAATTGCCATGCAATGAAGACTGAGGGATTATTTGTTTTTTGACATGAGGAAAATACACATAGTGAAAACCATTCAGTCTGAAAGAGTATCCATGACCATCTTCATAAGAAAAACCCATCGATCTGTATTTTTTTATTTCATCACGAAGTGCAATTAATTCGCGATAACTCTCAATATTGGGCATGAAAAGTAATACTGGCTTCTTCATGCCACGATGATGCTCAATTAAATTGCAGCCTAGAAAAATACATTCGGATTCAAGATGTGCGTTTATTCGCAATACATCCTTGTCAGCTAAAAATCTGCGCAATGCCCGAACTGATCTTTCAGTCTCCTGACTCGGTTTATTCCATACTGCCGATGAATTTTTCCCGATATCTCGTTGCTCATTCGTCAACTCTGTGTGCCTGTAATTTTTCAATGAGAAAGAATCTGTGACATGAGAATTTGATTCTTTGCGATCATTTGTCACATTTTTCGATGACGATGATTCCTTTATTATCTCCTCTTTGTAATATCGACTCGAATAATTTTTATATCTATCGTTGATTTGTCCATCGTGCAATGAATAATCGCAATTCTGGCCAGAACACTGAAATTCCATCGAAGAAACTGTCGATCTCGAACTATCCACAAAATTATTCTCAGGATAAAGTGAAAAATTTCCTTCTATTTGCTGAATGCTGGACGTATTAGCTTTTTCACGATTGTTATTATTATTGAAAAATCGATCTGAGTGATTGGTGAAAGTGACTTTTTTCTCGACTGGCTGATGTGCCGCAGGCATATTAATTTCATTATTTTCCATTTTTATCATATTCAAAAATGGACCTTGACGCCTTTCACATCCGATACGAGTCTCTGATGTTTTTTTCTCGATATTTCCCGACGAGAGTATCACACTGGACCTTTGATATCCTCCAACAAAATTTAATTTTCCTCCTGGTGCGTTTGGTCTCTTATTGTCGAGGATATTTTTATTTATTCCACGTGTAATCCCATCATGGTCCGAGTATTGAATCGTTGTATTGGACGATACGGGACTGAGGGTTAAAGTTGAAATGGGCGAAAAACTCGTCTCGTTTATCGATCGATTTTCTGATAATGGCATCAGTATTGGAACGCGATGATTGCCCTTGTCGCTAACTTTTTTCTCGACTCGTTGTCCACCAGGAGCTCGTGGAAAAAGCCACGACTTTTTCTCAAACTCCTCCGAGCGTCCTAAACGGCCATTAGATCGTTGTAGGATCCTTGGAACATGTTTTTTATTTTTTTGTACCAAAGTCTTGAGATTTAGGTCAAAGGTCAAGTTGCAAAGTGGCAAATCGAAATTATCGTTTAATTTTTCATTATCTCGTTGCCCCACCGGATTTTTAAGAAATTGGATCGATCCAGCCTTTGCTGTTCGTTTCAATGGATTGTTTTCTTGGAATTTTTTCAAAAATAATGAGACCGAATCGATTGTTTGTTGTACACTATCGATCGTTGATGGAATGTTCGTTCCATCAATCGACGATTTATCTTTAACGCTCTCATTTGTTGATGGTCCATTGGGATGCCACGAGCCAACCTTAACCATCGAACCGTCTGTCGAAGATTGGTCCATTTTTGAGTACGGAGCACAAGATCCTTTCAAAGGAATTATCTTTGTAGGCGTTTTCGTTTGATAAACCGACTCGTTTTTTATCACCAATTTTCGCCTGTTTTCCATGTAGAATCCTTTGAGTCGCTTTTGAATATTCACGACTCGATCTGTGTCATAAAATATGAATTTATTGAATTAAACATAACGATATTTCTCTATGTATTATAAAACAAAACAAAAAACATGGCAGACCATGCTCGTCTATCTGTTTAGCATAAGAGCAAATTCAGGCCATTTATGTATATAAATGGCCTGAATTTTTTATATAAATATATATAGCTTTATATAAATATATATAAATATATATAAAAAAAGCAAATTACCTGGAACTCTACAACGACGGAGCTTGTTCTCAAAATGATTGGCGCACATCATGCCACAGAAATTATCGTAACATAAAACTGGATGTAAGCCAAAAATATTACTATTTGTGGATTGAATCGATTTTTCGTCACGATCATCGATACTCTTTGCAGCTTCATTTTTTGGGATTTTCAATTCATCAGACGTGGCAGTAGGAACGGCGCTGGTTTTTTCATTCAATGAGAATCTTAAAGGTGTTACCAAAAATCAATTGGACCATAAAACAAGATGATAGAAATTCATATAAGTGAGAGAGAAGCGCAGCATCACAAACCGTATCTCATCCATTATCCCCGGACGATCGATAATTCCAAATCTATTCTTGGTCGTCCCGTTCTCGTCTTCTGGCTCAAACAATCTTCTCTTACACTTTTTCTCCTCTTTTTGGCGAGTCACCTTTCCCAGTAGTTTTTTAACTTCTACCAGCTCATTTCCTTTGTCGTTTATTTCCTCTTTCTCGTGATTAATTCGTTTGACATTGCTGAAATAATCGTCAAATCTCATTCGATTTATAGATTTAATCAAGCCGAAATTTCATTACAAATCTTTACACCCATCGTTGCGTTGGTCATATCATTACAGATATTCACTACGTCCGCTCTAATCCCTCAAATTAATTAACTTTATTATTACATTATTATTAGTTTATTTATTATTACTTTATTAATTATTACTTACCACTTTTTTTTATTTCTGAAAATTGAACTGCTATTGCTGCTCTCGATGCTGTTGCTGCTGCTGCTGATGTTACTGCTGCTGCTGCTGCTACTGCTGCTGCTATCTTTCACGATAAAACGTCCAATCTCTATTTCGGAATCTGATTCTTCGTATTTGCCCATCTGACGAACGGTTCGCTTTGGCCTCTTTGTCCTCTTCATCCTGAATCCATTGAATTTATTATTTTCCTTTATTTTATCCCATAGGCATGGGACATTTCAACTCAACTTTACCAACATTTGACCCACGGACCCTTTTGGATTTAGTCCATTCTAATTTTTATTTGCTTTATCCTGGTAAGTTCGGTGTACTTTATTTTATTTTATTTTTTTTTTTCAAAACATTACGTGCTTTGAATTTCAGAGTTAAATTTTTTTGAAATTTTCATTGTAATTAAATTTGAATTGATTATGTATCTTAAATTATGAACCGTATTCGAAAAAATTACCAGGTCAATTTGAGAACTCCGAAATGTACTTTCATATGGACAAGAAAAGAACAAAAAATTATCGTCCTGTTAGGATTTGTTTCAGCTATGAAAAATTCATAAAAATCGTTTTTTTTTTTTAAAGTGCCACACGTCGTTATTAATTTTTTGTTTTTTACAAAAATTACAAAAATTCCACATAAAACAACAAATATTTTGAGCTATGGCTGACTGCAGTGAATATTATTCTTATTTATATATTTATGCTGATTAAGTTCGAGACGTTAAGTAACAAAAAAAAAAAAAAATTGAAACGATTTTGGTCGATGGGATGGACTCTTGGAGAAACAGTTTTTTCCCAGAGCCAAATGTTTCTATTCCTTTATCCTTATCTGTCTCTGCTTAAAATTACGTGTGTATAAAAAACTCGTCAGCCAAACGTTTTTTGCAATGGGCATGTTTCAAGGTATAATAAAAGAAAAACATTTTTTCAAATTTTCACCATTATTGGCCATTGCTAAAAATGTTAATTTTTTTAATGTAGAATTTTTGTGATTTTTTTACAAATTCAACATGGCATTCCTGAAAGGAAAAAAAAAATGAATTTCAAATGTAATTTACACTCGAAATTTCCAAAGTTTCGTAGATCTTTAAAGCAAAACACGAGAAATCTGAGAAAAAAAAAAAAAATACTACACTCTACTCAATTGAGTGAACGCTATGAGAAATAATGGACGAAACCCGTGCGGCTCGCGGCAAAATCCGCAGTGGCCATCAAAAAAGATCATCGTGTGAAGCTCACTTGGGATTTGTCTCGTCGCCATCTAAAAGCTTCATAACGTCGTTTCGAAGACGGGCCACATTTCTATCATTGAGACGTCCACCAACTGCGTGCGTTTACGTCAGACGAATACAAAATATATATATAAAATAATAAATAAATGATCGATTGAAAAATAATTGGAATCATCGATAAATTTGCCAATGTGTTCAATATTACCTCTACGAATTTCCCGACCTTTGGCTCCATTTTTAAATATTCCGACCATCTGTACATGAATAAATATTTACAATAAAATCAAAGCATTCCGAGATTGATGAAAATAATTCTGATAATCATACAATATAATAAATGAAAATATTTCAATACCGGCTCGGGCAATAATCTATCGCACGTTATTCTTAGCTTTGTTCTTTTGCCTCTCCCCGACCCGTTAAGCTCATCTCTCTCCTCCTGTGTGTACATACAGAACACACAATTATATCCCTTGAATATAGTTAAATATTCGCTATACATTTTTTTTTTTTTTGCCCTCGTGAAATAATTGACACTTCGAGATCATCGTCAATAAAATTTCATCATCTCTTGGAGGAGAATATTATTGTTTTTTTTTTTTTTAATTTACATTTTCTTACATTTTCCCTTCTCCTGTCGGCAAAATCAGTCAAGACCTTGTTGAAATTCGTCTTTGACCTTTTGTGCTGTGACGCTTTGTGACGCTGTAAAATTTTAATTAATTTTCATATTAATATAAATGATAATTATTCACAAATTAATTCGGATTAATCAGCAAGTGTCAAATACCAAATTGCGCTTTGTCTCGAGTACATTGCGATGCAATTCATCGAGATCTGTTCGTTGCTCCCTCTTTGGTCTAAGCTGGATAATTTTTGTGGTACGTTCATCGCTCCGTCCAGGGCATGGCTCAACGTCTCTTTTTACTTTACCCATATCGATTTTTTATCATTATCGGAAAACACACACACACACAAACACACGACCAACTTTTATTACTCGTTTTTATTTTTCATCACAAAGACGTGCGATTAATTCATCACGTGTGCACACAGAGACTGTTTTTTTCTCATCGTCCGGCCTTCCCAGTACACGCAGAGTTGAATTATTATTTATTACTTACGCGCGAAGCTTCTAATACGCGAGAAGCTCCTCGCTCGGTGAGCTCTCTCGGAGAGCTTTTGGCTCTGACTACCTGTACCTGTACACGTTCAAATAAAGTGACGGGCAGCCTGTGCTATATGCCACGTGACCTTCTCTCTCTCTCTCTCTCCCCCTCTTTCTCTCTCTCTCTATTTATATCTCTTTTTCTCTCTCTCCCTATCTCTCTTTCTCTTTCTCTTTCTCTCTCTCTTTCTCTCCTTCACTCTCTCTCTCTCTCTCTCCCGCTCTTTGTCGATCACCACAACATGACAACACCAAATGAGCCAGAATCATAATATGCATAATCGTGTTCGACAAAAATGTGTCACGAGGATCGTTGTCAATCGAGATTTCAAAATAACGATAATAAGCGAAGATAGCTCATCAAGGCCGGCTCTATGAATCGTCCTTTGTTTTTTTTTTTTTTTTTTTCATCTTCTCGCTTCACACCCTTCTGTACCCTTCTGTACTTGGTCAACATATGTATATATATATATATATATATATATATATATATATATATATATATATATATATATATATATATGAGATTCTTTGCAAGTTTTTTCACACTATATATTATTATATAGTGAATACTATATATATACATAATATAGATATATATTATGGCAATACCCATATAGTGAAAAACTAGTGCATAGACATCGAAAGCTTATCCCTCTCCTCTTTCCCTCCTTCCTAGATATACATCATAGAGATAGCTGAGATACAGCTGAGAGAGTCGTCAATCCCTCCTCACCCCTACCTCAACCTCTTTTTATTACGCCTCATCGACACGAGCTTTGAAATTGCAAGCATTCGAATAGTACATCATATATATCGGGTCTCTAAAATCATAAACGCGAATATTCTATCCTCGTAGAGAGCACTTACGCCTTTATAATTTTTTACACACGTGACATATGGTCAAGCAAATGCATACAATTTTCAATCGATTGTTTCAATATGGTCTCAGAACACATCGAGCTGGCTTGCTAAAAAATTTACCGAGTGCTAAAATAAACTCGGTTTATAGAGTTACGTGTATTATTATTATTATTATTATTATTTTTCATGGGTTGTTTTTTTTTTATTCCGGACTTATGTTTTTCTGTAAAATATTTTTATCGCAAAGTATTAAAGTTAGTTATTTTTTGTCGAGATTTTTTTTTCCTGGTCCAGCCATAATGAAATAATTATTAATGAAAAAAATTTACAATATTATGATAATCATTTCTCGGCATTGCGATGATACACGTGGATATACAAAAGGGTGTGGATGAGAAAAACGTTACTCGGGTCCGATAACGTCTCGTAATTTCACCCACCCTGATCCAAGCCACGAGACACACCTGTGCTGGTCTATAATGAAAGGGTAACCCTGATGTCCTTGTCATCATTCTCGTCTTTGCCTTATTAAATATTACTTTGATGGCCGATCGATCAAATGACGGAACTACCTCGATGCATGTATATACGCACATACATACATAAATGAGGAAGAATATTGAAAATTAAATAAACATTCTTCACTGTAATAATAAAATTTCTCCATCTGTGTGTAATCCGAAGGATAAAAAATAGAATTAAAAAAAAAATGTTTATTAAAAAAACAAACTATATAAGTTTCATATGTGAAATACATCGAATATATATATATATATATATTCCACATAAATTAGCCACATATTTTTCTCCAGAAATCTCTTATATTTCAGAATATATTTTTACACATATTTATCTTCCATAGGGGATGATATTGAGAAGAAAAAAAAATATGTTCAATGTCACTAAGTTGAGTGTTGGCTGAGGCTTCTTTTCCCACGAAGTTTTGTCGATTTGTCGCGACGGATTTCACTATTATATTTATGTATATATATATAGATACATATACGTAATACTGGAGCGACGAGACTCTTTTAACAAAAAGCTCTCAATGATCCTCTCGTGTCAAGCGGCCATGCGAGGTCGCAACCGGGCACAATCCGGGTGCACAATCCGGGCATTTACCTAGTAAGCGTATCCACTATGTATGTGATAGCAGAACTTATATCGCGACTCTCTTTCTCCATTGCCTATATTCACGTTTCTTATCCTAAACACTCTTATGTTTTACGATACTTACTATATACCTATATATACATACATGTGAACTGCTATATATACACACATATAAATATTGGAATAAACAATATTACGATTTATATTTTACAAAGCCCATGAAAGTATTTATTAATTTATTGAAAATTATTATGAGAATTGTTCTTAATATTATTAGCATTTTTTCACATTGGCAAGAACGCTTATACATAAGATTCAGCCCGGAAATCGCTGGAGAGAGCCAGTTTTTTTAGCAAGGTGAACATCCTAATCTCTGAACCAAAGTGTACAGTTGTTTATTATTATTATTATCTAAAATGGAATTGTAATTGTCAGAGTTTGAAAAGAATTTGAAAAGAGGGAAAAGAGGCCTACTCTTCGTAAACGTGCAGTAGTAAAAGTCGAGGGTTTTTTAATATCGTTTGTCCGACACACAGTGGCCGTAACTACTAAGAGTTGGAGGCGAGAGTGCTCAGAATGACGCCTCACCTCCTCTATACTTATATAAATATATATATAACCTATATGATATGTACAAGATGTAATATATATATATATATATATATATATATATATATATATATATATAGAGCATCTAGGGTGAGTGCACCAGTGAATGAACTCCCGTGTAAAATCACTATACATATAGATATATAGTTTGCGTGAAGTGTTCATTCATTGGTGCACTTACCCTATGTATGAACTATTCATTCAACTATGTGAATGCTGTAGCTGGCTATATGACTATTTTCTCATGTCTCTATATATGTTACCTGCATATCGAATCTTGGTGGTACTTACCGCCCGATAGGATATATACAAGATCAAACGGCATATTTAACGCGAAAGTACTGCGGGTCAACATTTTGTAGAGAAACGAATTTTCACACATTTTACCCATGACATTGCACGACCGACTATCCCTAGCAGAGAGCTACTATCAACTATATATATATATAGGAGTGTCTTGATACAAGATATATATATATATATATATATATATATGTATATGTATGTATACGAAGTACCGTCTGTTATGGGTAAGCGAACATATATATTCTCATCTTTCCCTGACTATTGCCATACACTGTTTGCTTATATAATGCAGTGACAACGTGCTCCTTCTTAAATATATATAAAACCTATATGATATGTACAAGATGTAATATATTATATATATATATATATATATATATGTATATATATATATATAATATATCCATATAGATGTGACATAAAATGTCGAGTGCCCACGACGATAGGTACCAGCGATGACTCGTGTGCCGTTTTTAAAAAATTCACGAGAACTCGAGTCCCGTTGGGACACGCAGGAGTGGGCGGTGTGTAGATACTGTGAGGATCTCTGTGAGAGCAGAGCCCAGGGAACAAAAGACCCGTGAGGTTAAATAAAACTTGGGTCGAGGGCTATTTCATCTGCTCGTTAGAGGCAGCGAGGCAGCCTCGCGCATCTGTACCAAAAGCCGAGGATACCATAGGGCATACTTGTCTCTTTTACTATTTAATGCTTTCCCGAGCATCCCCGAGCACAATGACACTGTCCTTTCCTGTTTTTTTTTCGCCCTGGGCTCCGTGTATGGGCTATTCGACGTGTAATGGAACAGCTTTTGGTCCAGCATATATAATTCATTTTTTTTTCCTAACCATTACGCAGCCTAATATCTCAACCTCCTGTTTTTATAACGAAACAATCTTGCGTAAAAATATACGAAAAGGAAAGTTTCGCAAACCAAACGAATTGGATTTTTTTTTTTTCACTCGAAATTTATACTTTACTTTTTTCTAATTATTTTCCAAGATAGTTGGAGGTTAAACGAAAGTCTGGTAAAATTTTTACGTTGCTTTTGTTTTTTTTTTTTCGCAAGCAATTTGTCTTTTGCCAAAGTATGATGAGAGGGGCTGGAATCTACCTCGAATCGTCGAAAATGAAACCCAAAGTATTAAAAAAAAAAGGCAACCCAAAATTTTACCCATGTCTTTAGTTTCCTGCGAACATACAAACGTCTATTGAACAGGCGAGCCATTTTCTCATACGCGAGTGAAAAAAATTTTAGTGGAAGAAAATTTGACGTTTTTTTTATGTCCTCCTCGAATATTTCAAATAGGAATCTCAATTTGTAAAATTCACTCCACCCGCAACGAATATCCAGATTAACTCATATAGTTACTACCTCGTCTTTTGTTGATTTTTTTTTTTTTTTTCTTCTATTAAATATTTTCCATCATTCCCTCAATCTCTGTCTGGTGATGACAGACATTCCACCCTCGAGTTTACGGAGCATCAAATTTCTTTTTTCTAGAGTAAAAGATGAAGAAAAAAAAAAAGACGAGCCGAAGACGTTTCCTAACCAAACACAATTTTCCCCTGTCAGAGTCTCAAAAATCCTATCGTTTACATATATATATATATACATATATATATATAATAGGCCTGCGTGGAAAAACAGAGAGAAAGAAAGAAGAATAAGAAAGAGAAAGAGAGAGAGAGAGAGAGAGAGGGATGATTGAAACGCGGGTGTTCCGAGGCTCACCACTGTGGCCGTGCTGCTCGAGTGCGAAAGCATGAGCGAACCGGAGAGCTTTTAGGTTTTAGGGGGTTGTTGTTCGTTCTCCTTGGCTCGCGAACCGTCGGAGCGTCTACGGAGTGCCGCTTGGGGCTCCTCGCGTCGTTTTCTCTCTCACTCTCTCTCTCTCTCTCTGGTGATTCTCGCGCGTCTCTCTCATTGCGCCTTTCGCGTGTGCGCGAACCCCGCGAATGTACCCAACCTCTCTGTTGTTTCTACCGACTGCCACGGGAGAGCGCTGTTGCGCAAGACCAGCCCTCATTCGCCTCGCAATCGGTGAGCTTGCGGTATCGTCGTGGCTGCTCGCTCGGAGGAACGAACATTGAGAGGTTCGTTCTCTGTCTGCCTTTTTCTCTTTCGTTCTCCCTCCCACGCTTTCTCTCTCTCTCTCTCTCTTTCCCTCTTTCTCTCTATGCTATCTCCGAGTGCGTGTGCCCTGTACTGGCTCGTGTTCTACTGCTGCGTTACGAAAAAAAAAAAAACCAAAGGAGAGAAAAAGAAGAGTAACCGGGAAAAGTACTCGAGGCTTTCGAGCGGTATAAACGACCAAACAGAGTCAAAATATATCGCAAATGGCTCGAAAAATTCTCAATAAATGTATCAATGAAAAAACGACGTGTGAAAAAAAAAGAGAAAAAAAAAAATCGAAAAATTAACAAATGAAATTTAGCAAATTGATCATGAGAGGGATTGTGTGAAATTTTTTGGCTAATTGCACGCAACGACGAGAGTAAAACTTCATAGCAATAAAAAATATTAAATCTTTGCGGGAGTTCGACGTGAGAATTAGGCTCGTTAATTTTCGTGCGTGAGTGAAATTGTGGTGTGAAAATCGCGCGCGCTCTTATTCGCGATACTTGCTACTCGCGCGAAAAATATATTCGCATATTACTGAATCAAATGATAATCTTTGATAATTTTTTTTTAACGATCAAGAACTCCATGCTGGACTGATAGAAATAATTCTTATTTATAATTTACTTAATTCACTAAATTCGTATTCATTGAGATTTTGCCCGGCTGCTGCGTGAGAGAAGGACGTGAGTGACCGAGAGAGACTGCTGTTGCTATATATAGCTAAAAGCTCTCTCCCTCTCTCTCTTTCTCTCTCTCTCTCTCTCTCTCTCTCTCTCCCCCTCTCTCTCTCTCTCTCTCTCTCTTTTCTCTCACTGTCACATTTACTTCGAGAGCAAAAATGAGCTAAAAATATTATATCTGTGAATGAAAATCGAAAAATTTCACACAAGACTCCTGACCACGACAGTGTTACAATATTATCATTTGTACGCATTTCTTTTTTTTTTTTCTTCTCATTTGTTCATCAAAGATTTAAACTTCAAAAATTGTATGAAGAGAAAAAAAGAATTAGAGATGACGTTGAGTGATGAGAAAAAAAAAATCAACAACTGGGAATAATATCGCAGGACTCGATAAAAGTGAGTATATATCCCATTATTTACCAATTATATACATGTATTTTATATAAATAATCCTCCGCTATAAAAATATGCGATTGACATTTTATACATAAATATTAAGTGACATGGTATATATATATATATATATACCCATGGCATATACAATATTTACCATGCAATATATACCCTCGCCTCATTTTTCCTCGTCATTGTTACATTTACTTGTCGTCGTCGCATGCATTCTTTGCTCTCTCCACATGCATAAAGCTCAATTGGCACTTTGCAAAAAAAAAAAAAAAGAAAGAAAACAAAATTAGTACCAAATCCACATTGACCTACTGCGAGTTTATCGGAAAAACCTCTTGATTCGAAGGTTTTCGTTAAAATAAACGCATAAATCTAACTTGATATGTCGATTAAAAGCTTCCACAATATACAGCGAAGCGAGAGACTAAAATTCCATGATTGATGTTTGAGCGACAATTTTTTCATTTTCGTAAAAAAAAAAAAAAAGAAAAAGAAAGAAAAAAAGAAAAATGCTGCCAATAATAAGATTGGCAATGGTGCATGGGGTGGTAGTGGTGCGCGCACATTATTCGACAGAGCTCTCTTCGACTGCTCTCGCCAAGTTGTCGTTGACGCGTCGCCCTCCGGGTCGGCCCGCGTTGACGTTGTGTGCTCTGTGTGCGAAGGTAGAGGGTACCTACATATCGATTGTGTCGTGGGCTCGGGCGTTGGAAAAGCGACAAGTCGGCGCGCGTGATCGCCGCGCGTGTTTTACCTCTTATTGCCATCACTCTGATAAACTTGTTCATTGCTTTATAATTTTTATTATCTTTGTATAATTATCGTCTTTTTGTTTTTTTTCACTTTTCTTACCATTCAAAATTTTCCAAAAAGCCTCGTATATTCAAATTTTGACAAGAACATTAAAAAAAAAATCTTCATGCACATACACGTGTAAATGATATAATTTTTGTAAAAAAAAATCAGTACCAAACCATACAAGGGGCAAAATTATCCAAGAATATTTCCTAGTATATCACATTTTAGCAACGAATATTAAAGAATCTTCAATCACATACACGTGTACATGGTATAATTTGGTAAAAAAAAATCAGTACCAAACCCATACAAGGGGCAAAATTATCCAAGAATATTTCCTAGTATATCACAATTTAGCAATGAATATTAAATAATCTTCAATCACATAAACGTAAATATGGTAATATGATTTTTTGGTAAAAAAAAATCAGTACCAAATCATACAAGGGGCAAAATTATCCGAGAATATTTCCTGGTATATCACAATTTAGCAATCACATAAACGTAAATATGGTAATATGATTTTTTTAACAAAAAATTTCTCCACCAAATACTAGACGAGAAATTATCCAAGAATATTATAGTGCATGAATCTTTTCGCAATGGCGTATCAAAAGAAGCGTTATAAATTTATCTGTATGCTCATTAATTCTATATTTAATTACCTAATTTTTTTATTTATCCTTCAATTATCCACAATTATTGCGTATATTTATCTAATGCCTGTAAATAAACATATAGATGAATTTGACCTACAGCATTTATGATGACTAAATTGTTTGCAAAAGTAATCAACATTATGGGCGGGAGCTTTTTTCTCCCCTTTTGCTATAAAAACGCACATAAATTGGAGAAAAGTGATCTATAGGCACATTGCATTACGCTCACATACACGCAAACACATTGCCATATATATATATATATACATATATATGTGTGTGTGTGTGTGTCTGTGTGTGTGCTACATTGGATCCGTGCAGGGAGGGATGATGGCGAGGGTTGCCCGTTACGAATCACGGGCGTCGGTGGTATGGTATAAAGGTATATAGGTAATACAGCTGGTATATGTACATATAAGTGTACATATATTCTCTATATTTTTACCGATCTATATGTACGTACGTATACATATATATATATATATATATATATATATATATATATATATATATATAGGTGTACACATCGATTACAAGAGAGCACAGAGGCAGAGCTGGCGCTCGATGCTGGAGGGTCAAGCTTCGAGGATCGTATCGGTCGAGAAAACGGAGTCGTTTTTGGCTTGTGTCAGCCGTAGGGAGGATATCGAGTAGCGAGCAGGCATCAGGGGCATTACTCTCTCTCTCTCTCTCTCTCTCTCTTCTCGCCCTCTCTTCTCCTCTGTACTTGAGCTCAGCACACCCCCCACCCCTCCACTCTTCTTTCGATTCACCCCAATCCCACCGTGAGGTGAGCTTTCTCTACACTCCCGGAGAGGCCCTCGGCATTTTCAAGTGGTCTGCTGCCGTTGTGGCAAACGATTATATTACTCGATGGGTTTGCAAGACCTTTTTATTCCTTCTACCCCATCGGGACTTGCTCCTCCTCTTTTGTATCTCGTTACACTTTTCCATTTTCAGTTTGTATTCTGCGTTATCGGCCGACCTCATATTATTGATGGCTTTGTCATTCAGAGTAAAGGGCAAATTTAGCTACCCAATATATATATATATATATATATGTGGATGTAGCAAATGAAAAATATCACAAATACTTTTTCTGTATGATTTATTCATCCCCACACAGGGTGGCACACCACTGGTTATCATGATGCATGTGCTACTCTTGATCATTTCAATAGACTTCACAGCACTTATTTGGCAAATTTGCAAGGACATTCTAAAATTCGAGCAAAATCAAAGCCGAAATAAATTTTAATTCGGTATATATATATATAAGGGTGCAAAAAAATCCAACAAAAAATAAATATAATCATATGCCTTTTCTTAATTTTTCAATTTCTCCAATCTATTCAATTTTTGTTTGAATATTTTTTTTTTTTAAACATTTTTTTTACCATCGACCACTGACAGGGCAAATTAAAAGAATGATCGAATCGTTAAGCGCACATTAAGCCAGAAAATTAATGCTGATAATTGGTGTTTTATTTATTGGCCTATCACACGTGGGAAACAAAAATGAAAGGGAGAATTTATTTCAGATGTAATGACATTGGAAAAATGATAAAATTTTATTCTGTGATAAACAAAATGAGCGTCCAGATGGAAGAAATGGTCAGGGAAATGGTACAAGAACAGCGATGCATAGTTATATCTGAGGTAAAATCGCATGTGAGAGAGCAATGTACGAGTTTCAATTAGCACCATTTCGTTTTTTTTTAAACTTTTTCAAAGTTTTATCAAAACGAGTATATGTTAGATACACAGTCTGGCATGCGTCTCGCTACTAGGATTGGATCGAGACATAAAACTTTTGAGAAATTCTAGAGTTTTATTCACGAAGACCGCCCAAGTGTCCCCCATATATCTCACTGTCGCCCATCACCCTGGTCTGAACTTTGAAATAGAGCAAAGATTTGCAGAAAGTTGTAAACAGAATGGTAGAATAAGGGAGGGAGAATTTTTTTATCGTCCAAGAAGTACGAGTGTTGGGGGAAATTGCGAGGATAAAATGAATGGCAGGAATGATTAGTCGAATGTTGGAAAACAAACGGCGAGCACTGGCAAAATGTATTCGGTATCAGTGGATTGATACATAATATATATATGGCAAAGTGCTCCAGGCTCGACCTCGAGAGGAAATTGATACGTCAGGCCTACATGAGACGAGCATTCCCAACACCCTCTTAAATGCAATATATGTACATCAAGAGATGGACGATATAGATATTTGAGGAATGTAATAAATTGCTGAATCATTTATCCACCCGCAAGATAATTAATCTATAATACGATCAAGACACAAATCACACACTGATTAATTTACTTAATTATTTTGTTGCTGTTGCCTCTGTTAAAGAAATAAAAGTTACACAAGTTTACCGTAGCGGAAAATTCTCATCGCTCTTGTGGGTACGGAAATGGCGGCGTAATTCTCATTCCTCCTTGTTTACCATGAGTTTTTATTCGCAGATGGCGAAGGATAAGGGCCATTTATTTGACTAGCTGCGTCGTCCAGACGAAGCTGCTATTTATTTGATTGACTGAAAATCGCATGCTGCGAGGTAAATTTCCTCACTTAGTTTTTTGGGAAGGGCAGAGCAGTCGTCTCTTTGATTGAGTTATTAGCTAGATAATGGCTTTATATCTCTTTATATCTTCTCATTCGACCTTTATAGACCCACACATAGTTGGGATACGCTGATTTTTCTTCTTCTTCTTCTTTTTCTTCCTCTGTTATTCTGTCCATAGTAGGTTTCGTTTCCTCGGCACTTTAACGGGGGAAAAAGGGGAGAATGTACCTACGGGACATTCTGGACGAAAAAAAAATTCAGTAATAGTTCATAGAATACACCATAATATGATGCGTCTCGTAATAATCATCACAGTAATTTTTCATATAAAATTTGTGATGAAATTGCACTGGAATAATAATCATTAATACTTACAAAAAAATTCCTGAATTAGTGTACATGAATAATGGAGCATAATTTATGAGATCATTCCAGTAATGTTTATAGATGTACAGTAAAACAGTTTTTTGTGAGAAATTTTAAACATTTTCGAGTATTATTATTATTCGAAATTAATGTTCTTAGTATTTCCATGATGATTAATTTTCTTCAGATTTTTATCATATCGTCACTTGTATCTCGAGACCATCCCTAACTGCAAACTTCTACTGAAGATTTCCATCTGGTAGACAACAGAGAAATAAATCATATAAAATTTGTGATGAAATTGTACTGGAATAATAATCATTAATACTTACAAAAAAATTCCTGAATTAGTGTACATGAATAATGGAGCATAATTTATGAGATCATTCCAGTAATGTTTATAGATGTACAGTAAAACAGTTTTTTGTGAGAAATTTTAAACATTTTCGAGTATTATTATTATTCGAAATTAATGTTCTTAGTATTTCTATGATGATAAATTTTCTTCAGATTTTTATCATATCGCCAATTGTATTTCGAGAGCATCCCTAACTACAAACTTCTACTGAAGATTTCCATCTGGTATACAACAGAGAAATAAATCATGTCAAATTTGTGATGAAATTTTACTGGAATAATAATCATTAATACTTACTAAAAAATGCCTGAATCAGTGTACATGAATAATGGAGCATAATTTATGAGATCATTCCAGTAATGTTTATAGATATACAGTAAAACAGTTTTTTGTGAGAAATTTGAAACATTTTCGAGTATTATTATTATTCGAAATTAATGTTACTATTTATTCGAAATTAATGTAACTAACTACAAACTTCTACTGAAGATTTCCATCTGGTATACAACAGAGAAATAAATACACAATCAGCTTATTATTTTCTCGAGTATCCAAACAGTAAATTTTACTGAAACGCGTGAGATAATTACTGGAATACTCTGGAACTTTTACTGTTTTGTAATTTTTACTGTTGAAAATTAATGTTCCGTGATTTGCTCTGTAATTTTGTATAATGAAAATACATCTCAAAAGACAATTCTCCAACCCCGCATCCTGTGAGTCGATAGATAAGGCACGACACAGCAAAGGATCTCTTCCTGCTGGTTGCTCGTATATTTAAACCTTTTACAGCGCAAGAATGCGGATGGCAGCCGACAGATCCGTCGGGAAGATAAGTGGCTAAAATTTCACAAAATAGTCAGCAATATAATATACCAAAAGAGACAAAAATTGGAGAGTTTCCCAGATTCCTAAAGCAGAGATCTTTCAGCAAGGCAGAAAAAAAAATATGACAAAAGTCCAAAGTCTTGAAAAGCTGAAAACTAAATCGGACTCTTGTTTTTTGCCATTTATTATCACGTAAGAAATTACCGAGCGTAAATACAAGTCATGATGGATCAGACGTTGATCGTCTTTTCATGTATTTTCCCCTATATATATATATATTGGTTTTTTATCAGATTATCCATAACGGACGTTATCTTAATCGTTATCGGCCGGGTCGGATCGCGAAGGAGAGCTTGCCTATACGTCCACATGTCATCGTATACACCCTCGTATGGCACATATATATATATATATATATATACACCACTAGCCGGTACATTCATATATATATATATACACCACTAGCCGGTACATTCGTATATATATATATATATTCGCATGGTCAAAAAGCAACAAACAGTGGTGAGATTTTGTCCCAGCACAGTATAAACTCTGATAGGGTAATATATAAGTAAAAAAAAGTACCACGGAAATGGCTTGAATGGTACTCGAAAAATTTCGGGCACATATACATATATACACCACTAGCCGGTACATTCATATAAATATGTATAATCGCATGGTGAAAAAGTGACAAACAGTGGTGAGATTTTGTCCCAGTACAGTATAATTTCTGAGGGTAATATATAAGTAAAAAAAAAAAAGTACCACGGAAATGGCTTGAATGGTACTCGAAAAATTTCGGACACATATATATACACCACTGGCCGGTACATTTATATATATATATATAATCGCATGGTCAAAAAGTGACAAACAGTGAGATTTTGTCCCAGTACAGTATAAACTCTGAGGATAATATATAAGTAAAAAAAAAAAGTACCACGGAAATGGCTTGAATGGTACTCGAAAAATTTCGGACACATATATATACACCACTGGCCGGCACATTTATATATATATATATATAATCGCATGGTCAAAAAGTGACAAACAGTGAGATTTTGTCCCAGTACAGTATAAACTCTGAGGATAATATATAAGTAAAAAAAAAAGTACCATGAAAATGGCTTGAATGGTACTCGAAAAATTTCGGGCACATATACATATATACACCACTAGCCGGTACATCTATATATATATGTATAATCGCATGGTCAAAAAGTGACAAACAGTGGTGAGATTTTGTCCCAGTACAGTATAAACTCTGATAGGGTAATATATAAGTAAAAAAAAGTACCACGGAAATGGCTTGAATGGTACTCGAAAAATTTCGTACAGTCATATATGCGATTGTTTTGAGAGCTGATCGTAAGTTTGACAAAAGTCTATCCATGCACGTGGATTTAGACGGAAGACCGATTAAGAAGAAAGAGCCAGAGTGTTTTGCTCGATCACAATCGCGAGCAAGCACATCAGGCTATCAAAGTAATAACATCTCATTCGGTATTCAAACGAATGATGGCTGGTGTGTAGGACGTGGCGAGCACGCCAAGGCTTAGACCTTGGCACAGTAACATGATTCGTGAGGTGGCACAAGCCATGACTCGTCCAGTGCATGGCCAAAGCAATGAGCTATGTTACTTTTTGTTTTAGAGGGCTCGCAACTGTCGCGTCGTTTACCTTGTACTACCACGATTCACATTCCGTGTCGTCGACATCGTCGTCGTCGTCTTCATCGTCGTCGTCGTCGTCGTCGTCGTCGTCGTCGTCGTCGTTGTCGTCGTCGTCGTTGTCGTCGCTACAAGTAACCCAGCGCCTTCGACTAACATGCGTCGTTATTTCGTTATCAGCTTTTCTCCTCGCTAACCAAAAGATCGATAATTTCACGAGTATAACACACCCAGTTGCCTCTGGTGTAGAGTCTCGAATCGTTTCTCTCCACCTTCTTGCTCATTCGCTCGCTTTGCTTCTTAACCTCGTGATTTTACTGCCCCAAAGCACGAAGGTTAGAAATTATTCGTCCCTCGTACAGGTGTACTTGTATCCGAGCGAGCGAACTCTCAGCTATTTCAAGGTCGCTACATCGCGCGCCGGCGTCTGATCTAGTTTCGCCGTTTCTACTGGCCTGTTTTTCAGCCCCCAAGCCGTTGTACGTTTGCTTTTATTCTGTATATATACACACGCAAGATGTATTATATATTCCGATTTTTTATACAGTTTTAGTTATTTTACGCAAATGTTTCTTTTTTTTTCAACTTTGGCTGCATACTGGCCTGTCCTTCACCCCCCAAGCCATTGTACGTTTGCTTGTATCCTGTATATATATACAAGATGTAAGATGTATTATCTTATATTTTTTCATATCCTGTATTTTGATAAGGCCAAGAGGTGCGAGAGTTAAATCTAACCAATTTGTAACTTGTCATTTTTACATTAACCATGTCCGATTTCCGATTTTTTTCAAGCCATTGTATGTTTGCTTGGATCCTGTATATATACAGACGTAAGATGTATTATCTTATATTTTTTCATATCCTGTATTTTGATAAGGCCAAGAGGTGCGAGAGTTGAATCTAACCAATTTGTAACTTGTCAATTTAATCGAAAACTGTATCCATTTTTACACTTTATATATGATATGGGATCATCAATTATCTCGTAACGAAATTTATCTCGTACATTAACCATGTCCGATTTCCGATTTTTTTCAAGCCATTGTACGTTTGCTTCCATCCTGTATATATATACACGTAAGATGTATTATCTTATATTTTTTCATATCCTGGTATTTCGATAATGTCAAGAGGTGCGAAAGTTGAATCTAACCAATTTGTAACTTGTCAATTTTATCGCGAAACTGTATCCATTTTTACACTTTATATATGATATGGGACCATCAATTATCTCGTAACGAAATTTATCTCGTACATTATTCATGTTCGATTTTCTGCTCAGTTTTACTTATTTTACGTAAATGTTTCTTTTTTTTTCAACATTGGCTGCATACTGGCCTGTCCTTCAACCCCCAAGCCATTGTACGTTTGCTTGTATCCTGTATATATACAGACGTAAGATGTATTATCTTATATTTTTTCATATCCTGTATTTTGATAAGGCCAAGAGGTGCGAGAGTTGAATCTGACCAATTTGTAACTTGTCAATTTACTCGGAAAATATATCCATTTTTACACTCTATATATGATATGGGATCATCAATTATCTCGTAACGAAATTTATCTCGTACATTAACCATGTCCGATTTCCGATTTTTTTAAAGCCATTGTACGTTTGCTTCCATCCTGTATATATATACACGTAAGATGTATTATCTACATATTTTTTCAAATCCTGGTATTTCGATAATGCCAAGAGGTGCGAAAGTTGAATCTAACCAATTTGTAACTTGTCAATTTTATCGCGAAACTGTATCCATTTTTACACTTTATATTATATGATATGAGATCATCAATTATCTCGTAACGAAATTCATCTCGTACATTATTCATGTTCGATTTTCTACTCAGTTTTATTTATTTTACGCAAATGTTTCTTGTTTTTTTTTCAACTTTGGCTGTATATTATTTTTCCTAAAGACAAAAAAGTTTACGGGAAGAACTCGAGACAAAATGGATCTTTGGAGTTTTACATCGGACTGTGGGCAAAAATAATTTTGTCAAAAATTTATTAAAATATTTTAATTGTACGAGTGAATTATATATATGAACGATACACGTTTCTGTGAAGAAATTTGTCATATCTATTCAATGCAATTTTTTTTTGAGTATGGTGCATGTGTTATTTAAGGAGAACATTTTTGTTGATTTAAATTATCCATCTTTGTCCTATACGTAATACTGAAATAAGTGGCATTATCAGCTTGAAAAGGAAAAAGGAATGACAGCGGAGCAGAGATAGTCGATATATTCTGTTGTTTGCGATTCTCTTGATTCGAAAGCCCCGTCCGGCTTGCCGATCCGGGAAACTCCTTCCGACAAACGATATATAAGAGAGACAGAGAGATAGGGTTGACAGGATATAACGTTGCTGCTGGAATTTTATTGGGGAATTCACGAGAAGGAGAGTTCCGATGCTGCTGCTTCTGCTCGGCAATGCGCGAAAGTGTAATTGTGTATTGTCCTATGATTGAGCCATTGTTCCCGCAAAAGTGAGAGAGAGTATATTTACGAGAAAGCTGTCGATCTGTTTAGTTTTGTACCCCCTCGTTTACTCTTTCTTCCTTTTTCTCACTCTTTCTCCCTCCTTCTCGCTCTCTCTCGCTCTCTCTCTCCCCTTCCTTCTCTCTCTCTCTCTCCCCTTCCTTCTCTCTCTCTCTCTCACCCTCTCTCTCTCTCTCTCTCTCTCTCTCTCTCACACCCTCTCTCTCATTTTATCCAACCCCCATCGACTCAGTATTGAGCGCTGCATAGCGAGAGCTATAGAAAGCGAGCTCACAAACCGCTCAACTTGTAATGGACCAAAGCGATATAACGCGAAATAACGTTGAACTGAGAAACGCTGCTCTCCAGGATCGATCTTGAAAAAGGGAAAATATGTAAAGCAACTTCCTCTCGGGCGACTTGTCCATCAAGGGGCTTGACGGATAACATTTTTCCGGAAATAAACCGATATTGACTGTTATATATATATATATATATATATATATATATATATATATATATATATATATATATATATATATATGCATCGTTTTCAACAATTCCCTTGTCAGCCACGTATATGCGCATATACATGAGGCACTCGCCTGCGCACGTAGCGCATTGCAACATTGCTCAGCGAGCAAGGGAGGGTTAGAGAGAGAAAGAGAGAGAGAGCGAGAGGTTATTGGAATTTTTTTCCTTTCAATTACGTGCAGTTTTTCGTATATTAATACTTGGATCACAATATTGTATAGATGTCGCGCATAGTTTGCTAAAAATGGTTCTATATATTGCATACCTAATAACAGAGTATGATGAGTATTCGTTGAATAATGAACAATGAAATTTTTGATTAATTAAAGAGGATGGACTCACATCTTATAAAATAAATTTCATATATACTACTATATATATACGCTTTTGGCTGGCCCACGGATGAGACCCTTGATGTTTCAATGTACAATATATGAGCAGCAGAAATTTTTATTTGTTTATCTATAAAATGGAAAATACTCGCGAGAATCCAAAGCAACGCGAAATTATGAATTAATAAATTAAATTAATACGAATGAATTAAAAAATTAGAGAGGAAGAAAATAATGTTTGACATATAAAATATAATCTTCCATATGCTTACATTAACTTATTTTTTTTTTTTGTTTCAGATTTCCATCTCGAGGGCGATAAATCACAAAGACAGCGTTGACAGCTACCTCGAAGAGTCTCATGATTCTCACTCATCTGTGCACAAATCATAAATATGTACATACGTAAATATATCGTTCGATAAAATATACACGAAGTGAGCGTCCCGATCGAATAAAACGGCCTGATATTGACTTTGTGGTATATTCGGCCAATGAAGGACCATCGACTCGGTGATACAGAAAGAAGGAGGCAGGGAAATTAGCCAAAGTGATTGTAAAATTTATTATATATATATATATATAAATATGAGAATTAAAGTTTGACTATTCTCGTATAACTGTGCGCGCAAAGTTCAATGTCCCTGATCTAGTGTGAAGCTACCAAGTTTAAAAAAAAAACCAGACGATATTTAATTTTTTTGTTTTTTTTTGCAAAGTGAAAGCTTTTTTTTTTTTTCATGGGATTTAAAGCTCGCATTGAGTCAGCATGTGGACGATACGCTGGACGATAGTTGAATATAAATTATTATTCAATATGCAGCATAGCCATGAAATAATTGAGTGCAAAAAAAATAATTAAATGGGCCTGATTTTTCGTGTGTGTTTAACATTTTAATTTTTCCATTTGATTGTGTCAGAGTGTGTGTGTGTGTGTGTGTGTATGTGTGCGAGGCAACACGACACCAAAATCACAACGAGAGTACAACGCGACAGAGACAACGAGAAAGCAGGAAAAAAAAGGAAGAAACAAGGACGAGATGATACCAATGAAAATAAGGATCGACAGGATAAAAAATGAAAATGAGGAATATACCGAGTCAAGGATACTGGTGCAAAGAGAAAGGACAATGAAATTGAAAAAAATTGTGATAAAAGACGTAGAGGTGATCTCGGTGGTGAGAATGAACGGGGTAAGAAAAAAGTATGAAAGATGCACGATGTTTCGGTGAGAGTCATAATCGCGGTGACTGGATCAGGCGCCGGTGCGTCGGCGGCATAAAATGGCAGCCGATTCGGACAAATGCCGCGATCATGCCCGTGATAATTTTTTTTTTCACGTGGCTCATATATTTATCATTATATTATTTCTCGATATTATTCTAACATGCGCCGGACAAAAACCAATAAATCTCGGTGGTGTAAAGAGACACGACGTTTATATCGCTGGATTTTTTCCATATGGTCGTCATGTGCCCGAGAGCCATGTCGGACGAGGGGTCATGCCCTCTGTCAAGCTCGCTGTCGATCACATCAACGACAATCCAAATGTTCTGCGGAATTATCGGCTGCACATGTGGTGGAATGACACTGAGGTGAGTCTTGTACTGCACACAATTTATTTAATTTTTTTCTATCTCTTCTATTTGCATCCTCATAGCTTAATATTTATTCCATAAACTTCGTCCCATTGCCAGCATTCCTCTAAAATTATTTATTAATATTCCTCATTTTTCAATCACAAATTTGCACGATGAATTTTTTCATAAATATCATAAGACAACTTTTCTCTTCACACACGCTATTTATATTGATTTTCGTAGTCTGGAAAAATTACTAGAAGCAGATATTCGATCAGGAAAAAAGTTTTATTTTTTTCTCCTTTCTATTGTTCCGCGAGACTAACCAAGAGTGAACCGAGAAAGCAAAGTCGGGGACCGTTGGTATGGTAGACCCTTGCAACTAACTTTTGCGATCGACAACTTTTTTCATTAATCGCATATATATATATATATACGTAATATATAGATGGGTTAAGCCTGCTGGCAGTTTGACACGAGTCCTTATATATTATCTACATCTATATTTTTCGTGAAGATAGATAATTAAGAGAGTTTGCGACTACAAAGCTTATTGCTCCCGATACGAGTTCATCAGAGAATGTCAAAGTTAAAAAGTTTATTACGAGACTTTCTTTCGTTTTTATACATTTTTATAATACCAGATTTTTCTCTCCCTTTCTCAATATATATATATATATATATATTCATAAAATAGAGAAATTCGATGAAAATATAGACGTCGGATTGGCGCACAAAAACACACCCCACAACTTTCTTATCTATTCTCCCCTTACGATAAAACTTGTTTTCAACGCTCAATTCCCGCATTTTATTGCTTCTCTTTTCTTTTCGCCTGTATATACGTATATATATATATATGTATTTTTTATTTTATCTATTTAGTATATATTATATATACTTTGGCAAATAGATAAAAAAATAAAAAAATACACATTGTCCAGTGGGCATTATCAAAAATATTACAGGACATGGTAGGACAGAATAAGTGTACATTCCCTTAAAGCGAGAACTTTATAGAGACGATTAAATCAAAAGAAAGAGAGAGAGAGAGAGAGAGAGAGAGAAACGTTGTATGTGAAAACGTAATTTAGTCAAGCGATCGATACCTCGTATAGCCTCCGAATCAAGGTGAGATCGTTTTTTTATTCCCGCTACCTCTTTCATTCTCATTCCAAGTATAACATATGCTGACTAACGAATGAGAGCGACTAGCCAACGGCGGGGTCGTATCGTGCCTCACGTCACATCGAGCCTCTCTTTTTCCTGTCCATATGCACTCGGTCATACATACCAGATACATATGGATATCCTGTATAATTTAATGCCACAGGGATTCCCAAGCTTACTTTTATATCCGTCAGTGTGGCCTACGAACCCCTCATCGGGGCAGCACGCGTTACATATATATATATATACATATATATATACGATATATTATATTCGTTTGACCTGCTTTACTCTAAACGTCTTTTCATATCCGCATTTCTCTCTATACATCTCCTTTCAAAATATCGACTTTTTTTATTTTATTTTTTTCATAATTTTTATGAAAAATAATAATTGAGATAAATCTTAGGATGAAAATTGCAATTAAAGATTTGGTGAAATTTTCCACTCGAAATTTACGACTCGTAATTGGAGTCTATGGCGCTTATCACGATTCGCTTTCCAAATCAACGCGGGCATCGTTGCTTAGAAATTAAATTAAGGTACTTTGCATACGCCAATTTATTGTCCAATTGATTCAATTAATTATTACTGCTCGATTTTAAAAGGTGTACAATTTGTTACAATTTATTAAAAGTTGACAAAAATTCATATACAAAGTCGCAAGGAAGCAAAATGTGCAATGTTTATCAATCAAACATTATCATTTGTTTATCAAATTTTAACACACTATTTGTACTCTAAACAAATTACAGTGCTAAGTGATGGATAGAAATTCCACATTTGCTTCCTTCAATTAATCAAAATTAGACGATTTAAAATTATTCTCTTGCATATGCAGTGTCGTGCAAAATATTTGCGAACCGAGAATTTTTGGCCACTTTATTTCCGAGGATATATGAAAATTTTATGAGCAATACGACAATAAAACTGAATAATGGGCCACGCAACACTGAAATAAACATTCCATGTCCTGTTTTTGAACTTTCGTTCAAAATTAAGGATCATTATCTTGTGTGTATATTGCCGAAGGAAAAAAAAAAAAATCATGAAACTTATTGAATCAAAAGAAAATCCAGGAACTATTTTTGTCTATTTGGACATTTTTTGCCTTTACCCATGATGCAACATTTTTCTCGAATTTCGGCCAATGGAGATGGCCAAAAAGGCCAGTACAGCAGTGCAAAGTTTCGATTTGATGATCTTTAAAAGTCATCGATGCAGCCAGTAAATATGCAATAAACAATAATATAGATATAGTGCTCATGAGTATCATTCATTGACACGATGCAGAATTTTCATCAAGTGATTTGTCCACTCCACCCTCTTGTTATTCGAGAGGCTCTGAGTCCTTTTTGTCAGTTAGCTAAAATTTATATCATTCATATAAGCATATATATATATATATATATATATATAGATATATCCATGATGGAAAATATGTGAATGTCATCGCGCACTCCGTTAATCCGGGAAAATGTAATTTGGATGATTTATTCAACAGCAGAGAGAAACAGACGTACCGAGCGAGCGAGAAAAAGCAAATTGTGCCATCAATGGCTCTCGCAGCTACTATTTCCCCAATGGCAAATAATACGGGTCCTCACCTATGTCCCTCTGTTTTATACGTCATAATAATGGTCAGTTTGAACAGTGAACAATCCGTCGAGAGTACTTGATGCTCTCCATACGCCGGCTGATGAAAGCCTGTGCAATAGTAATGATGCACACTATAGGTATACAAAATACCATATGAATGTACAAATTTCCCACGGGATAACAGGAAAATCGTAGCTGCTGCGCACTTGGTCCAAATTTTAGATATTCAATAATTTAACGGCCTGTGGATATTTAATTTCCGAAATAATCAACTGCGGATATATACAAGATTAAATTGACGACCTTTGGCTCATTCAAGTACCGTTTAAACTTGTATGTATATATTTGCATAAAGCATAAATTAAACATGTGAATTTAATAATTTTATTCACATTTCCGAGAGCGAGAGTGTTTGGATATAATTCGTAATATCAATCATCTCGTTTCATCTAATTATCATTCATTTTGATGCTTGAAGATTAAAAAGGATTCTGATTCTACATGATTGTAAATTATTATCACAATTCGATTTTTCATCCCTCAAATATATTTATGATGGCAATTATCACGTTTTCAATATCATTTATTTATTTTCTTCTTCTTTTTATTCTACCAATTTCTATACTCTGATGATAGTATCGCAAAATGTCGGGTTCTAAAAGTGACATAAAAATTAATATTTTCAAGAGAAAAATAATCTCAGTTTGAAGCAATTTATGGTTTGCTCTATAAATTAATCCGCAAATCTCAAATATTTTTAACGAAAATTATGCTGCATGATAATTCGGAACGATGAAAGATTTTTTTCATCTATTTATCTCATAATTTTCCACGAAATTAGGACTGCATGCCGTTCTAAATCTATAGCAGGAAAATTTACTCTCTCGTTTTCTCGAGCTCTCGCTCATGAGCCGCGAATAAGGTCGAGATCTCGAGGGTTAATAAGGAACGTACGTGCAGTTACAAATGTCTGCTGTGGGAGGGACGAGCTGGGTACACCACCGAGGAGGTGGAGGTTCAAGTGTGATACCCAGCTTGTGCATGCTCGAATACCCCTCGAGTGAGTATATATATATATATATATATATATATATATATATGTACATAGATATATATAATTTACGATGTATGTTGTATAGTGGCGGTTGGAATTGACCAAGTTTCAGGCCCGCTGTGCCATTATATAATATTGAAGTACAAAGTGCAGCACACCTTTAGATTATTAAGTACACGAATGTGTGTATATGCATTACTCATACTTACTAACTGTCGCAAACTATAAATCACACCTAAAATATCGAGGATTTTTTTTCTTCTTTTTTTCTTCCATCTCGAACAAATCGATGATTTTTTTTTTACTGGGACGAAAGAATATTGTGGCTTGAGAAAAATATGCAGAGGATATGGCGAATCGGGAGGTAAAAGAGGAAAAAAAACTATGATACGTAAATGATATTATATGTAGGTTAAAAAAATGCCTGAGAGGTGGATCATGCCTATGTACACAGTCACGAAGAAATATGACCGTAAAGAAATGTGCAGGCAGAAAAGTCTTGACGCGGTGCATGAAAAAAAAAAAAATTTCTTTTCTTTCTTTTCAACGAATTGGAAGAAATACCCTGAAGTGTTCGTAGAGTGAGTTTTATATGCATGTCAGTGCTGTACGATTATAAATTTATTCGCAGAGATGAAAATTCTCACCGTGTACAAAGCATCAAACAACCAAACACGACTCAAGAATAAAATAAATAAAAATAAATAAAAATACTGACGTGTTTGATGATATTATTGGTATATCGGCTAGATATTTCCTGTCTCAATTGAGAGAGCCAGAGAGAGAGAGAGAGAGAGAGAGAGAGAGGGGAAGAGAGACAAGTAAATCGAGACGATCATCCGTCTTACATTCACCAGCGAGTTTTCCATGTCGATAAAGGCCGGAAGGGTGCTATACCGATGAATATAACAAAGCAGCTATATATACATAACTATAGATATGTAAAAGTCTCCCTCTCTATTGTATCGGACAAGAAGATGGAATTTCTCGATTCAAGAAAGTTGCCCGAGGCGTAAAAATAGGCACCCCGAGTATATAGGAGTCACGTTTAACGTTGATGCTCACTTAACCCCTTTTTTCTTCACTTCTTGTCAGCTCACTCGCTAAGGGCGGGGAGGTCGCCAGGGCAATTTATTCCACATCTTAGGTACATTCATTCATAGCTCTTATACCTACACAATAATAATTCTTGCGACAAAAATTCCTGCACGCTCCATGCATTTTGCATATTTTTATTTTAACGCATTGAGAAAAAAAAAATTTATCATCTTGGTTATTAGTGTATGCGAATGTATATAAAGATGTTTTGAAACTCTGTGACAAATTGACAAGGGAAAATTATATCAAGTCCAGCGCAGCATATGGATTATTATTATTATTATTATTATTATTATTATTATTATTAAGAGCGAGAAAAAGCAATAAGAAAAACGGTTTAATGCAGCAAAAAATTGCTCTCGCTATACGCCCTGCTGACGGAAGCTTGCCCCGGTTTTTCTTTTCTCTCATTGTTGTTTGATCGTTGGTATGTGACTCGTGTTGTCGCTCGCATCGCGTAAATTCGTGCAACCGTATAAAGTGTCTCCGTTTTTCCAAGAGCGAGACAGAGGAAGAACGGAGCCAGCGTGCCGCAACAGAAATATTATACCAAAGAGAGGCCAAACTTGTCTCGGGGTGGGAGACGGTCGAGCTTTTCTATGCAGCCATGCCATGAATATAATAATAATAATAATAATAATAATAATAATAATAATAATAATAATAATACGAATAATAATAATAATAATACGAATAATAATAATAATAATACGAATAATAATAATAATAATAATAATAATAATAATAATAATAATACGAATAATAATGCAACGGGAGTGCCATGAAAATGACAAAAGCAAGAGAGGCTGTACCTGTGCGAAAAGTTTGAATGCAACCGCGATACCGTTTTTCTTCACGAGTGCTGATGGCTTGCCACACATAACAATCGAAAGGAAATCCTAGGAAATCTCATTTGTCTCGTTTTTTTTTTCCTCCTTTTTTTTGTTGTCTTCAATAGCTAAATTTCCTCTTTATCAATGGCTCTGTCGCGATTAACATTGATATGGCGGTGGAGAGATGAAAAAAAAAAATGTCATGAAACGATCGAGGGATGAAGAAAAGCGCGACTCGTTGAGCTAATTGTCAAGGACGCGTCATTTTCATCGGCATCCTGGACTTGTCTAAATATTATTTGTAATGCATTGCTATATATATATATATATGTGTGTGGCACCGCAATCAACGAGACTGGTCCAAATCATCAGCGCATAAGCTACGATAAATTATGCATTATATGCGAGTGTATGCGGGCGCGATTGATTGACGAGCGAGGGGACTTGTGTGCGTATCTAGTGAGAGCTCTATATATATATATACATATATATATATATATATATATATATATATATATATATATGTATAGATAGATAGATAGATAGATATATATATATGTATAGATAGATAGATAGATAGATATATATATATATATATATATGCGTATGAACGAGAGCAATGGGAATCATGTTCCGGTACAGTTACCTAAATACTCAATACTTCAACAGGAGCAAACATTGAGCTATTTACGTTGATGTGCTCCGCCTCGCCGGATATCGAGCTTGCATTTACGGGGAAGATTTTTCCTGACGGTGAATTGATATTTTTCACTCCCACGAAAATTGCCAAACTCATATATAAATTCACCCTGATAACTTGGTTAGCGCTTATTGTTAAAGCGTTCCTTTACTAAAATACACAGATTGCGTATTAAAGTTTCGCGTAAGTGAAAAATTTTCTCAATTCTTCACATTATTTTATGTACACAAATGAAATTTCTTTTATACTCAAAATAAAAAGAAAAATATTTAACAGAGAATGAAATGTGCGATAGGCAAACATGAGAAAAGTTTTTAGGAAAAATTTAACTTTCAGCGATTTGTTTTTTCCAGTATTAATAGTCACGATGGACCAAGACAGAGGAAATTCATAAGAAGGTAAAAAAGGAGAATGAAGTAAAAGCAGAGAAAAACCGTCCTGGGGCGCTTACCCTGGTCGGGAAGGTAGTTGCGGCGGATTTGCGAACGAAACGAAAAATCCGTCCAACTCCTTTCCGTCTCGGTTATGTAGCCGCTACTCCAAGTACTCGTGCACTCCGTGACTCCCTCCTTTCCATCATCTCCTCGAGACCATTGAAATGGTGTACGGTATGGTGATATATACATATATATATATATATATATATATATATATATATATATATACATATATATATATATATTTATGCGCTCGAGAGAAGAAACGCGGATGAGAGACGAAGGTATTTTCTGCCTCTGCTGGATGAATATTTTATGTTACCTTTATGTGTATACATTTATCCATTTTTCAAGATTTATCAAAAGTACACGCTCCTTATATCACTCCACTTGCGTATACTCCATCATCTGGTGCACATCGTTGCTGTACTAACGCTGTCATGGCTATACCGACGTCCATACTTGATTTGGCGGTTATAAATTATTTTTATCGCCGATGTGTATCTCAATACCTATCAAACGAATATAATATGTGGTGTATATATGTATATATATATAAAGCAGACATCCACGAATTTATTATGGCCCTTGTGGTCAATTATTAATATAATATTAATATATATAATTTTTTGAATATCGTTTCGTGTAATTTCGAAAAATTAAAGAGGACGAATTATCGTACGAAAATGGACGAAGATGCATACGAGCAGCCTATGCTGTGATTATTTTTGTACAATTTTGTACACTTGGAAAAAATTCAAGAATTATTTCGACTGTATCTTAAAAGGCCCAGAGTGATAATCCAAAGGGACAGGCCAAGGGATAATCTACCTATACCTGCATACATATATGTATACATAGCGTTATTGTTATTGTCAAGTAAATACCAAATGATAAAAAAAATATTTTATCTATTATTATACTATGAAACTAAATAACAAAATTTTACTATTGAATATTATTGCGCAGATCTGAGATGAAAATGTAAACTCAATAAGCGTTCTGGAGAATATCCAGAGATCTGTGTGTCCATTTTGTGAAATGTTGAGATTATACGTAATACATTCCACGAATGCCCAGATTGGGTGATTTTTCATCGGGCTTGGCGATTTACATGCTCGTGTCTACTTTAGGTTAAAGTTCAGAATAAAACGAAATATCATTTTTTGGGATTTTTGTTTTTTTTTTTTTTTCAGTTTTAATGATTTTGGGTATGCACTCGTCGGTTAAATTTTTCATCTCTCGATGTCTCATTATAATCATCCATAGAATAATAAACGTAAAGGTGAAAAAAGAGATGAATGTTTTCCGAGTTTTCTCATTCCATCAGATGATCCATCAGTTGAACTTTGTGTGCCGGGTAAAGAAAGATTTTCATTCAGGTGATGGACTGATTGTTCGCTAATGTTCATCATGAACGTACCCGTGCGTCAGGCAACGAGATAGAGACAGAGAGAGAGAGGCAGAGAGGCAAAGAGAGAAAGAGAGAGAGAGAGAGAGAGAGGCACAAAGTTTGAACTAAGCTGATGAGGCGAGAGATCAGACACCTTTTAACGGGGAGAAAGTTACTCAATAAGAGTTTATTATTATAGCGTCGTTGGTGCCTTATATACATATAACTTTGCTTTTAACGATATATCATACTCGTGTATTATTCGCGAAGAACCGAGTTTTACTGAGCCACGTGCTTGGCTTATCTCATTCCAAGTTTTCCTCGTGTATTATGTACTTGACCCTCCTATATACCTGCAATTTCTCCAACTTCGATTACGAAATTACATATACATAAACTTTTGGCAATATACATGCTTTATACTTGCTGGTAATCTATTTTCCAACTTCTTCGAAGATTATATCTAATTAAGTTAATCTACTTGTCTCATCTTTTATACGTCATTTTTTTTTTTCTGCTTTGGGGTCTTTCAAATATTCGGGAAAATGTTATACGAATTGCTGATATGGGCTTTGGGTCGTGTTTCATAATCCTATATCGGTTGATCGTCTCAAATGCTTATATAAATCAAGCAAAGTACATTATTACGAATAAATGAATGTTGGGAGGGAATAAATGAATACATATTAATACTTACATATAGGGTGAATCAAGGCCAGGTTTTACCCCTATTCCTGACACAGCCAAAAAACTAACACACGAAGAACTTTATTGTCGAGACGGAGTGATAACGCGGCTGGGTCTATCAAAAAGAATTTGTTAAAGGGCCATTTTCCTCCCTAAAATCTCCGCCATGGATTTCAATTAATCTATATTGTTATTATTATTATTGTTATTATTATTAAATAGAAACAAAAAAGGTTGCCACTTTTTTTTACATTTTTTTCGTTTCCTTCACATGTCCCTCCAAAGAGGAGTAAAGTTACACAAAAAAGCTATTCTAATAATGAAATAGTTTGTTAGAAATTTTTTCCATTAATCTATCGTTCTAAAAGTAATATTGTAATTTATCATTGAAATATATATAAAAAAAATTAAAAAAAACGCTCAACTGCAATTTTGTCTCATGTTTTCTCGTTTCTCTTCGTTCTTCGAGCCACGACGTTTCGTGAATTCTGACGAGATAAATGCATCTGACCGGGCATCTTTTATGAATCTTTTATACAATTAGTTTTATACTCCGTCGGCGCAATATTTCGCCCCATTCTGCCGTAATAAAGTCTTCCCTTCGGATTTTATTTAGACGATCTCATCTTTCGTTGCTCGGTTTTCCCTTCTCTCTCACAAATTCTCCTCCTCGAGCCCCACGTTCCTTTTTGATGCTGTACATCCCTCTGGGCTACTCGCCTACAGCCAAAGTCTACTGGCTTCCAGAAACCAACGACGCTGCTGCTGCTGCTGCTGCTGCTGCTGCTGCTGCTCTATTACCAAGCGACATTTTCTCTTCCTTTGTCCATGTCTATCCATCTTCTTGACACGGACAAACAAGGACTCGGCTCTTGTCTCGCTCGTCCTTTGCAGCTGATGCCAACCGCTGCTGGATTCTGCTTTACCCCCTCCCCCTATCTTGTCCTTCTACTGTGTTGCATATTACGTAAAACCAGCTCTCTCTCTCTCTCTCTCTCTCTCTCCCCTACTCTCTTAGTTATCTTCTACCTCTTTGTGTTATATATAGATATCAACCATCTCCCTTATACACAACTTGCATTTTCTTTATCTTATATACTTTTTTTTCTTATCGGTTTCGCGCAATTTCATTATTGTATACACTTATATATATATATATATATATATATACACACTTTTCTATATGTATATATATATGGCAAATGATAGATCGCGTATCCGTCGCAAACATTCTTGTGTCCACAATAGTTTCTCTCTCTCTCTCTCTCTTGATAAAATCAACAGCACTTCAATATTTTGCTCGTAGTTTGATTCTTTATTCTTTATCAAAAAAATCAGTCGATCAATTTTTTGTGACCTACGCCATGTGAACTCTGTTCCCACAATATATATAGTATGAGAATTTATTCATCATTGCCGGCGTGACTGTAAGAGGACATGCAACTTGAAATGTCTGAAAAGTTTTAGGAGTAAATCGGTGAAACTCTCGCGTTAGCATCAAAATATATATGCCTTCCAGATTTTACATCTGTAGAATTGGGGGATTCGAAGACCTTGACATAGAGAAAACTATATATATATAGAGTTTTCTCTATGTCAATATCTTTTATATATATGGTATCGGAGAGGAAGATTTACACATATCCATAATTATAAAAAGTCACCTCACAATAAAAATTAACAAGGAATAAATATGCTGATCGTTAAAATTAATTCGGTTTTATTCTTGCACGAGTTCCACGTGCGTTCGACGAATCAAAGAGACACGGCAACGTCTCGATTCCAAGTAATAAATATCTTCATATCTCGTGTCCACCATACGTGTGTTATATACGGGGGAAATGGAAAATTATACGGGAAAAATGATATCCAATGGCATAATAGAATATAGTAGTTGAGCATATATATATATATATATATATAATAATCGGATGAGAGAAGCGTACAAGGTGGAAAATTCATTCATTCGGAGCGTGAAGCGAGCACAAAGGGTCAGAGAGAGAGAGAGAGAGAGAGAAAGAATTCAGGCTGCAAGTAGAATCAGTCAGGGAATACGAGAGATTCTATGTAGAAGAGGGAGGAGAATGGTCCAGTCGTATGAAAAGGAATTATACGTAGATTAGACCCTCATAGGGTTTTCGTGTATGAGTATGATGAAGGACCAATTAGAATGATGAAATGGGGAAATCCCTCTCACCATGTAAATCGCCTCTCATATGTACAGTATATATATACAGCGAGATTCTCCATATATGTATATATATGTATATATAAAGCGAGATTCCCCATATACATATATATATATATATACACCTCTCACACGAGCAATTGTTTTACAAGCATCCACGAGTCAATTTTTCACGAAGCTGATGTATTTTGACTTTTATTCAACTTGAATCACATAATGCACACATACACGAATACATAAATGACAATAAAAATGTGTGAGACATGAAAAAAAAAATTATGTTTATGATGTGAGATTCGCCAAAACATGGATAAATTCACGCAACGTAAAGAAAAAGAACACACTCGATTGTAATAAATAGATCTTCAATTATGATAATCTCAGATACAACGTTCTATCGTGACTGAACCCCATGACTCCCCTTTGCTATTTTCACGTGCAAGTGCCTATTCGGATTATATATCTCTTTTGTTCTTCATAATAATGTTATATATATATATATATATATATATATATATATAAGTATCATATAGCTCATATATTATATAAGTATCATATAGCTCATATATATCATATAGCCCAAATATCCGGAGCCCTTGTAATCGCTTTTTCCGCCATGCTGGTAATCCGACGATATGCCAAGGACGATAACAATAAAGTAACAAAGATAAAATAAAGTTACGCATTTAACACAAGGTGAAAATAACACGAGGAATATTTTTTTTTTAGAGAAATTCATCTATGTCGGGAATTAACTGAGCGCCATCTTGAATATTTTGCTATTTCGCTCATTTTTTCTATGCCTGTAGAATAAATAGGACCGTGTCGTATATATATATATATATATATATACGTCATATTATGGCTCTTTTATAGTAGCGAGAATTGCCCGAGAGGCCAAAGGCCGACCCCAAAACGAAAAACCAACAAATAAATTCAAACAGCAAGTTTAACGAGCAAGTATAGTTGCAGAGCATATATATATATATATATATGTTGTATACATATAGTGTGTATGTGTATAGAAACGCTGGTGTGCGGACGTGCTGGTAAATATCGTAGTTGCATTAGCCCGGATAACGTGAGGAGGGTCAACGAGAGAGTGAACGGACCTGACCCAGCAGCCCACTTGACAAGAGTCACGGGCTTACCCACGCGTTGTCCATCCTTATATACGGTGAACCTAATACACATATGTATACAACTACGACATGTGTACTACGCATACAAGCATATACCGTTAGCTCAACTTTTCTATGTATGTACATCGACTGGTCCATACACATGCGTATATACCTATATAGTATCACAAAAACCAGGTGTGTGGCCAACATCATTGTAATATTTTGGTCAACCTTGCTATAAAAGATTTTATTGACATGACTCTTGCGAGAGAGTGAGAATCTCTTGCTCTCTTGCTGTCTTGCTCTCTTGCTCTCTTGCTCTCTTGCTCTCGTCCAGATTCTCCACAAGGTTTTCAACGCTTTCTCATTTTCCATTAGCATTTTTTAATCTTTATATACGGTGAACCTATACACATATATATACAACTACGATATGTGGACTATGTATACAAGCATATACCGTTATCTCAACTTTTCTATGTATGTACATCGACTGGTCCATACACATGCGTATATACCTATATAGTATCACAAAAACCAGGTGGGCGACCAACATCATTGTAACATTTTGGTCACACTTGCTATAAAAGATTTTATTCATATGACTCTTGCGAGAGAGTGAGAATCTCTTGCTCTCTTGCTCTCGTCCAGATTCTTCACAAGGTTTTCAACGCTTTCTCATTTTCCATTAGCATTTTTTAATCCTTATATACGGTGAACCTATGCACATATATATACAACTACGATATGTGTACTTAGCATACATATATAGTATCACAAAAACCAGGTGGGCGGCCAACATCATTGTAACATTTTCGTCAAACTTGCTATAAAAGATTTTATTGATATGACTCTTGCGAGAGAGTGAGAACCTCTTGCTCTCTTGCTCTCGTCCAAATTCACTGCAAGGCTTTCAACGCTTTCTCATTTTCCATTAGCATTTTTTAATTGTCATCGCATTTACATCTCAAAGATCAGTCGTAACTTATTTAATAAATTAATTAAATCGTTAAAAAAAAGATTTCCATTCTTAAAATTCTTGTTCCCATCATGAGTAAATATTCTTCAAAGTTTCGTCAAAAATTTAATGGCCAAATTACAAGATAACAAAAAAATAGGCAATCAGAGAATTTTGAAAATCGAGATGGGGGGATATAGAACTATGTGTGAATATAGGACGCTCGCAAACACTCATATGATCATTGAGGCATGCAACGTACGTATGCTCGTTGGTCCAGCACCAACCTTAATTGGAAATTTTGGTGCGCGATGGCACGCTTATATGTGGCCCATCCAGCTGCCGTAACGGACCGAGGCGGTCGCGGTGCGTCTCGACAATGACGACGCACGCGCTCTGATCACTGCACAGTCCTCAAAGGACCGCATAGTAATTCGAGACGACCTACTCTGTATCTATATTATGCAATAACATGATGGTCAATGATTCGACAAAGGACCAAGAAGATCAAACACGAGTTTGGTCGAGCGAAACGGATTTGACAAATCGAGCTTTCCAGTCAGCCAGTCAAGCAGTAAAGCCAGTCTAGACTAACGTCATGATGCGTATCAACAACTAAACAGAATCCCGGATGTTTTGACGTCTTCGATTTTTGGAAATTCCAGAATGGATGGCTTTTTCACACTTTGTGGAAAAAAAGGAATTTATTTTAGAAGTTAGGCAGCTTTTGGCAAGTAGGTAAAGCCAGTCTAAACTAACGTTATGATACGTTTCGACAACTAAACAGAATCCCAGATGTTTTGACGTCTTGGATTTTTGGAAATTCCAGAATGGATGACTTTTTCACACTTTGTGAAAAAAAAGGAATTTATTTTAGAAGTTAGGCAGCTTTTGGCAAGTAGGTAAAGCCAGTCTAAACTAACGTTATGATACGTTTCGACAACTAAACAGAATCCCGGATGTTTTGACGTCTTGGATTTTTGGAAATTCCAGAATGGATGACTTTTTCACACTTTGTGAAAAAAAAGGAATTTATTTTAGAAGTTAGGCAGCTTTTGGCAAGTAGGTAAAGCCAGTCTAAACTAACGTTATGATACGTTTCGACAACTAAACAGAATTCCGGATGTTTTGACGTCTTGGATTTTTGGAAATTCCAGAATGGATGACTTTTTCACACTTTGTGAAAAAAAAGGAATTTATTTTAGAAGTTAGGCAGCTTTTGGCAAGTAGGTAAAGCCAGTCTAAACTAACGTTATGATACGTTTCGACAACTAAACAGAATTCCGGATGTTTTGACGTCTTGGATTTTTGGAAATTCCAGAATGGATGACTTTTTCACACTTTGTGAAAAAAAAGGAATTTATTTTAGAAGTTAGGCAGCTTTTGGCAAGTAGGTAAAGCCAGTCTAAACTAACGTTATGATACGTTTCGACAACTAAACAGAATTCCGGATGTTTTGACGTCTTGGATTTTTGGAAATTCCAGAATGGATGACTTTTTCACACTTTGTGAAAAAAAAGGAATTTATTTTAGAAGTTAGGCAGCTTTTGGCAAGTAGGTAAAGCCAGTCTAAACTAACGTTATGATACGTTTCGACAACTAAACAGAATCCCGGATGTTTTGACGTCTTGGATTTTTGGAAATTCCAGAATGGATGACTTTTTCACACTTTGTGAAAGAAAAAAAAAAAAAAAAAATCAGAAATTAGGTTTTCATTCTTTGTGCCCTGTCATGCACCGTCATCCGTGCTATATATTTATGATATGGGTGGAGCCCCAGCCGCTACTTTTCAAGTACCACTCGAATGTTCCTCTTCAGTGTATTGATGATGAGAGCAGACACTTGAAAGTATAAGGTATAATAAGTTGTCGGCTCTTGTCACGTTGTCAGTACCGTCTATGTATGGACGATCAACCTAATATATATATATATATATATATATTAGGTCGATCATCTTGTTGCACTATGCTACTTGTGTCGATTACATCGAGTCTCGCTGTATATGTCGATCCAATCGAGGATAGTGCAAGCTACAATGAGACATGTACAATTTATGTATCCTGTGTGTGCTCTGGTACACATAGTAACTATAACAATATATGTAAATGATGAGCCATGTCCCTGTCATACACTGTGTAACGTATCTGTTGATGGACAATCTAGAGTCGTGCCTCTCAGTTTCTCTTTCAACTTATTTTCTCTCTCTCTCTCTCTCTCTCTCTCTCTGCCACTTGACGTTATTGAGAGTGCAGCTCTTGACTGATTATTGTAACACATCACTCAACAACAATGATCATTCGCTTTAATTGCAGGAGATATTTTATTTTCACGTGAAATCGGAAAGGTCAAGTAGAAATTTTTTTAATTTCTACCCTACGAGACATTCTTCAGTGACGTAGATAAAGAGGATCAAAGAGAGATTGCTCAATAATTATTATCGTCATACATATATATATATATATATTCACCGAGTCTTCTCTGCCGTACTGTCGCGACAATTGCGAGCGCTTATATTAATATTGCTTCCTCTTTTTTTTCTTCGTCTTCTTCTTTATCCTGAGGGCAACAGCGAGATGAAAGTTTGTTGCCAGGGATTTGTTGCCACTGTCATTTTAGCGCTGACAATGAGTGCTATAATTCAATTTTATAGGAATGAGATTATTCGAGACCAGAAGTAATGTCATTTCCAAAGAGTCTCCACCTACAATATTCATGTCTCTTGCTGCTTCTCTCGAAATAATTCATTTGATTAGATTTTTTTTTTTCTCTTCTATGTTCTCTGCACTACCGAATAAATTTACTTCGGCATTATACTCGTGCAAACTTTCAGTCAGGATGTATCATTTATCAATGAGAGATTTTTTTATTTTCTTTACAATCTTCATTCGTTATTTTCTCATCGACCATAATGGACGAATCTGTCCATTGGATTCCAAGACTTGAGTCTTGAGTGTCTATAAATAAAGTAGTAAAGGCGGATAAAGGGAGAGTTGAGACTTGAGTCTGTTCATCGATCGCAGTTTAATTCTTCCATATAATCTGACGTTGAGTAATATACGAGGCAACTGATGCATTTATTTTACAATTCGGTTAGCAAGTAGTAACGGTCGGTCATAGTCAGACACTGATTTTATGCGTTTGAGTATAATTTAATAAAATATGGAAAAAGAGAGAGAGGGATGGAGAGAGAGAGAGAGAGAGAGAGAGAGAGAGAGAGAGGGAGAGAGGGGGAGAGAAAAAAAGAGAGAGAGAGAGAGAGGCCAAGACAAACGCAAAGAGATTGAAAAAAATACGTGCGCACTACAAGTACCAATATTGACATTAAATCGTGAAGAACATCAAATGAGAGCAATCAGAGTTGTATAGAATTTAATACTCAATATAGTATGTATATATAGGTCAGTCCCTTAAGGATCATCGGGAAAATCAAATTATCATCAGTTCGATATAGATCTGAGTGATTATGCGATACCGAGCCAAAACAGGAACACCTGAGCAATGGGCTATGATGCACACAACCAACTGTGTACAATAATCCTCATCGGCCTTATATATATACAGGATATGGAGCGCAGTACTCCAAATACTCCAGTCCTTGATGTAATTAATTTACATAATAGACATTGTAGATCAATTCAAATATTCTAGTACTTGATGTAATTATTTTACATAATAGATATTGTAGATCGATCCAAATATTCTAGTACTTGATGTAATTAATTTACATAATAGATATTGTAGATCAATTCAAATATTCTAGTACTTGGTGTAATTAATTTACATAATAGATATTGTATTGTATAATTTAATAAAATATGGCAAAAGAGAGAGAGGGAGAGAAAGAAAGAGAGAGAGAGAGAGAGAGAGAGGCCAAGACAAACGCAAAGGGATTGAAAAAAATACGTGCGCACTACAAGTACCAATATTGACATTAAATCGTGAAGAACATCAAATGAGAGCAATCAGAGTTGTATAGAATTTAACTCTCAATATAGTATGTATATATAGGTCAGTCCCTTAAGGATCATCGGGAAAATCGAATTATCATCAGTTCGATATAGATCTGAGTGATTATGCGATACCGAGCCAAAACAGGAACACCTGAGCAATGGGCTATGATGCACACAACCAACTGTGTACAATAATCCTCATCGGCCTTATATATATACAGGATATGGAGCGCAGTACTCCAAATACTCCAGTCCTTGATGTAATTAATTTACATAATAGACATTGTAGATCAATTCAAATATTCTAGTACTTGATGTAATTATTTTACATAATAGATATTGTAGATCGATCCAAATATTCTAGTACTTGATGTAATTAATTTACATAATAGATATTGTAGATCAATTCAAATATTCTAGTACTTGGTGTAATTAATTTACATAATAGATATTGTATTGTATAATTTAATAAAATATGGCAAAAGAGAGAGAGGGAGAGAAAGAAAGAGAGAGAGAGAGAGAGAGAGGCCAAGACAAACGCAAAGGGATTGAAAAAAATACGTGCGCACTACAAGTACCAATATTGACATTAAATCGTGAAGAACATCAAATGAGAGAAATCAGAGTTGTATAGAATTTAATACTCAATATAGTATGTATATATAGGTCAGTCCCTTAAGGATCATCGGGAAAATCAAATTATCATCAGTTCGATATAGATCTGAGTGATTATGCGATACCGAGCCAAAACAGGAACACCTGAGCAATGGGCTATGATGCACACAACCAACTGTGTACAATAATCCTCATCGGCCTTATATATACAGGATATGGAGCGCAGTAAGTATGCAAACAGGAGAGCAAGAGCTCGGATAATACAGTTTAGTTAATACATAGACTGCAGGCACATGCAATGTCTCCTACCATCAGACGTAATTTATCCCCTTGGATAATATGCCCTGTGCGCGCCTCCGCTCGTACAGCTCTCTTAATCTCCGCGGAGTGTAATTGAATATTTAAAATCCCCGTTGGCGCAATTCCGGCGTTAACAATATGTGGCTCATTGTCAGTTAATCGAGGAAGCGAGTATTCCAGCCCCATTGTCGAGTATACTGTTTCCATTCTTGCGTTTACTCTCACAATTCACTTATCGTGAATCTTGCAGTCCTCGATAGCTTTTGTGCTTGCATCATAAAGCCCTGTGAGGAACGCAGTCCTATATATACATATATATGCTTCGTTACAATATATATATATATATATATATATATATATATATATTTGTGAGTGTGTACCAGGTACAAGGTCCATATATACATATGGATTCTATGTGTTGGGTACTTAATAATCGGTACAAATAATTAACCCTTATTCGCGTATAAATTGTCGTATATAAAAAAAAAATGATTCACGTTTTATTAAAATGATAGTTTGTACGTATTTATCACTCATATAAATTTGCAGGTATCACACCTCAGATTTTTGACCTTCAATCAAATAAATGTTACATTAACTTTTATTCATGCATTTCTCTATGTGCTTTCAGTGCAATGCGGCAGTTGGAGTCAAAGCCTTCTTCGACATGATGCACAGCGGACCGCACAAAGTGATGCTCTTCGGTGCTGCCTGCACACAAGTCACTGATCCCATAGCCAAAGCGTCCAAGCACTGGCGACTCACCCAGGTCAGTTTTGTGATTTTCGTAAACTTATTTCTATCATTAGAATAAAGCTCATAATCTACATATATATATATATATATATATATATATATATATATATAATAACATGTCCTGTGACTGACTGGCTGACTGATTCTGCATCGCCGAGCCGAAATAATTACACTTAGAAATATGAAATTTGGTCGGGGTTGTTTTATTTTATAATTTAGAGACTCTCTATAAGGGAGGATTTTTCAAAATTCAACCCCTAAGGGGGTAAAATGTTTTTACACTGATTTAACGCGTTCGAAGCCCCGAGCAGCAGCTAGTTTATTATATATATGACAATTTCATGAAATATAACTGTGGACCACGATTATTTTCCTTGGATCGAATTTCCATCGTGGTTTCAAACGCGAGGTCACGTACAAGTAGATTTTAATTTATATCACATCGAGTTTCAATCGTAGACTAAAAAAAAATTATGTCAAAACGTGACATTATTGCTGAAATTTATTTTTTCCAAAATTCAAAGTCCATCACTTTCATTTGGTATTCTCGTTATTCCCTGACGTTAAAGTATCTGTCGTTAAACTAAGTGTCTCCACAAAAGCCTTGAGGAGGAGATACTTGTTGCTCGGTAATAAGGAGATACGGAAAAAAGTGTTTACGGTAGTATCGAACGAGGGGAAGAGGGAGGGAAACAGAGAGAGAGAGAGAGAGGTGAAAGAGCAAAGAGAGCACTCGTAGACAGCGATCCCTTGCAGCGAAGGGGATGCCTAATCTACCTGAACGTACGAAGGTATATATGCCGTAAATACGTGCAGCGATTCCTAAACCATACATGACATGAGTTGATATTCCAGTATATAATTAATTAACGTAATAGATATTATACATTGATCCGAATATTCCAGTACTTGATGTAATTAATTTACATAATAGATATTGTAGATCGATCCAAATATTCCAGTACTTGATGTAACTAATTTACATAATAGATATTGTAGATCGATCCAAATATTCCAGTACTTGATGTAATTAATTTACATAATAGATATTGTAGATCAATTCGAATATTCCAGTACTTGATGTAATTAATTAACGTAATAGATATTGTACATTGATTCAAATATTCCAGTACTTGATGTAATTAATTTACATAATAGATATTGTAGATCGATCCAAATATTCCAGTACTTGATGTAATTAATTTACATAATAGATATTGTAGATCGATCCAAATATTCCAGCACTTGATGTAATTAATTTACATAATAGATATTGTAGATCGATCCAAATATTTTGATTTCCTGTTATTTAATGCGGACGAATTTTCGCTCTTGCTATTCTTTAAACCTTAAATTATGAATAAATTTAGTTTTGCGCATGCTCATTGCACATGCCCAGCAGGAGTGGTCGCTATTTTGCATTTTTCTGAAAATACAAGGTGCGCTGCGAGAGTACAATGAAGGATAGAGAGACAGAGGGAAAGAGAACAGTTGTCAGGGATATGGTATATGCACAGTATTTACATACGGTAGCTCGTTAGCAGGAAAGAATAATTATTCGCCTCAGCATTCTCAGCAGCCACATAATTATGGACGGATATCAGTTCCTGCTGCCTCCTTCCTACCTCCCCTTTTTGGTACATACGTGTGTACACACAACTTGGCCCTTCGTCGATCCTCTCTGCTATTATTTGCATACCGGTCTCAAAACAATGATTATTTCTAATGAAATAATCATTCTAATGAATATTCATTTAATAATCATTCTAATGAATATTCATTTAATAATCATTCTAATGAATAATCATTTAATAATCATTCTAATGAATATTCATTTAATAATCATTCTAATGAATATTCATTTAATAATCATAATCGGTTTTACTTTCAATTCTCATCCCAACTTAATAGTTGGGATGAGAATTGAAGGTAAAACCGAGACAACACCAAAAAGCGAATTGCATAGCCTCGGTTCGTTCGGACTCTCGTCCGACCTTAGCCGGGAATTCACAGGTTAATGATCAAGTGACTCTTTCCTACTGACAATTATTTTTCGTTTTCTCTCTCTCTCTCTCGCTTTTTCATTCTCTCTCTGACCACTTTAACGAGCTGCACGTGTATATAAAACCTGGTCAAGCGAATTACGAGAGAAAAAGAGTTTATAAGGGCGAAGGGGTGCGTGGAATTTTTTTCTTTTTCCACAAAGAGATCCGAGCACGATCGTAACATAAATATAATATAAAATTGTATATATATCACATGAGTTAGTACTATAAGCGCTGTAGTTTCAGACGGATTACTCTCATCTTTTTGCCCTACGGGCAGTGCGACCAGTAAAAAAGTTAACAACTTTAAAATTATAAGCTCAGTGTAAAACTTGCAGCGTTTCAACGGTAATAAAAATTTAATTGTAAGAGATAAAGACATGATAGCCTTAAAGCCCCATGAAAAATGATATGAAAAAAATATTTCAACGAAAAAAACCGATAAACTATAGCAAAATTAATTTTAAAATTGTGCCATTATTTTGTTTGACTTGCAGTTGAGTTACGCAGACACGCATCCAATGTTTACGAGCGAAAGCTTCCCAAATTTCTTCAGAATCGTACCATCGGAAAACGCTTTTAACGCTCCGAGGGTGGCGCTCCTGACTCATTTCAATTGGACGCGGGTCGGCACTATGTATCAAAACGAGCCAAGATACGCTCTCGTGAGTAAATTTTACATACAATTATAATTGATGTACGATAATATCGATAATATAATCATTCTACATGCCAGCATCATTACTATTATTTTATTTCCTCTATTTCATGTCATTCAGCACCATCATATATATATATATATATATATATATATATATATGCATCATACATAAAAAATATATGTGCCGATATGTATATGCGTCATCGATATTGTACAGTTTCCAGTTTTGTCATTCGATCGATATTATAAATTAGCATATAGTATGAGCGAATGGCATTATAGTCGGGTAAAATTTTATTCAAATATCGAATAAAATATTGAAAATTTTCGAATATTTTGAGCACTCGAACAATTTGGACACATGGCTAGTTTGGCTCAGTTTTCCCAAACTGGCTTTCAGCATTAACATCGAGATTTCTGGTCCCCGGCAATGTTCTACTCGACTCGGCATTCCAATTTGGGAATCGAACAATTCAATTTTATTCAAATTCCCGGGAAATTTTCCTCAGGGATTACCATCGAAATTGATATTACTTAACGAGCGAGATGAGCGAAAAAAAAAAAAAAAAAAAAAAAGAAAAAATATAATTCAGTTCAAATATGCCTGTGCATTTGATATCAAAATATATACACGCATAAATGCCCGTAGTTTATTTTCCCATTTTCCGTTGTCATATCCCGTGACACAATTTGAGGGAGAGTGGATGATAAATAACAACAATCACGTTT